>VZTR01029824.1:413509-432588 GCA_013400775.1 Chaetops frenatus | reverse complement strand
TATATGGAATGAAACTTTATTTACCCAATTAAGTAAAAAACAAAACCAAACCCCCAAAAAACTAAGAGTGGGACCTATTAAATATCAAGAGTTTCTATTTTCTGAAATGCTGTAATAGGATTTATGAATTGGAAATATTTCTTCATTATGGGCTGCATGTAGAGCATCAGCATTAAGAAATTGAAGTCCTGAATTGATACCATGAGCCATCTGAAATTACATATACTACCTGAAGACAATACATATGTTGAAATATTAGTGCAGAAAAATGCTCTGTATTTCCAGTGCCAGTATGCTTAATTTTCTTACTAATTTAGGAGAATTTAGACTTCAGGAATGGAATAGGCATGGAACTACCCAGTTTAGGGAACAGTTTTATCTGGATAAAGTGCGGAGGTTGACTTCTTTATTTTCCTTTTTTTTTTAATCTCTTTTAAGTGAGGAAGATGTGCAGCCTCTGCCTAAAGCAGAAATTCTACAAAACTCATTAGCCATAGTAAAATAAATTAATGTTCTCCAGATAATCCCAAATTTTTATCCATGAATCTTTGTACAACAGTGCCTTGCATCTCTTTTCCTCTCACACATATTATTTCTGCCTTTGGAGTGCCATTTGGTGCCTTTTAGAAAGTCCATGATTGAGCCATTGAATGAGTATGATCCCAGCAATAAAAAATTGGGGTGATTTTTATTCCACCTCTCCTCACAGCTGCATTAAATGCTTCTTCTGTAATCCTCTGCTAAAACAGGAGACCAAATTCTCCAATGTCTCCTATTCCATTTAATTGTTTAAATCTGCAGCAAAAGTCTCCAGTCCTTGCCTACAGTCAGAGCACAGCTAAAGAGGAAAACTGCTGGGATAGCCCTGCGGCACATTTGTGAGTAATACAGTTATAGTAGATGTCAATTACAGGGGTCCTAATGTCCCACAGAGCAGAAAACACAACTGCGGCTCAAAAGAGCACTGGGACATCTTGTTCCTGCTCCCTTTTCCCCAGAATCAGAGACTGGGTGGAATTTAAGGGTGTTTTCAGGAGGCCAGATCAATCAGGCAATTCCCCTCATGCCTGCCCTTCAGTTGTCTGAGATATCTGGCATCTCCACTCTCTCTGTGCTGCAGAATTGAAGATTCAAGGACTTTCCCCAATAAATTGCAGGAGGAACTTTGAAGCCTCCTTGATATATGAGAGAACTGTGAGAAGAATTTGGAGGATTTCAATAATTTCATGGTTTGACTTCATTCTTTACTGCAAGATGGGTTGACTACATCATCACATGAAGACAACATCTGAGCCCTAGCTTATAGCCAACATTGAGCCAGCTTGCTCAGTTAGAAGCTCTGCAATGCTTCCAAGCTAAATATTTCGTAGGGGATTGGAAGACAATTGGGAACAACACTTGAGTTGAGCTTGCAATTAACTCTGCAGTGCAGATGCACTCCCGAGTTCTCCCACTCACATTCACATGTAAAGGCAGCCAATAGATATTTTCTCAGTCAAAGTGATTTTATTTTAATCTGAAAAGGCTTTTCACTAAAAAGTCCTTTGGATTCCTTTTCTACTGCTTGAATAAAAAAAATAAGGGAAAAATTTGGTTTTCAAGAAGCTGAGTTGGGAAATCTAATCCTGTTCCAGACGAGCAACAGTTGAGTGCCTAAAGGCAGTCTCACAACACACCATCTGATTAACTTAGAGCAAGTATGGACAGCTTTCAGAGAATACACAGTGAACTATTTTCAACCATGGGAACAGAAAAGTAAAGGGAGAGGATGCTTTCAAGGAAGGTCATAAGTGGAAAAATTATTGGGGAATCATCTACTGAAAAAAACTTCCCTGTGTAAAATGATGATTAGTCAAAGCAAGAAACAGTCTGTGAAGGAGAAAAAAGCTAATTTGACAAATCTCAGCAATTATGACATTGAAATCATATACAATTTTATTTATTCATTTATTTTTATTTTAGCTGGAGTCACATCGGGAAAAACTTCTGTTTGTCATTGCCGGATCAGGGCTGTATGACAGTGAGAAAAATGCAGCAAGAATAACAACGTAAATATGTAAGTTTCTCTGAAGCCAATTTTTATATCTTTCTCTAATCTTCTCTGTCATTGTGAGGAGTAAAACACCCTCCTGATATCAAACATTAATTGATGAGTAGAAAACATCTACATCCACTAATATTGTAGCAAATTATGTAATCACCACGCAAGGTTCTAGGGACCTTCTGCTCAACCACCTTCCACTCACCCCTGTTACCAACCATATCACAGGTTAGACAAACGCCTCCAAGAAGCAGACACCAATACAAATATTTGCAAGAAGTTTTTCCTGGAGGCATCCTTGTGGTAGTTCTTGCACAGATGACCTTTGAAGTTTTTCTGCAGAAATGAAGGAAGACATTGGCCCATCTCTACTTCTTGTTGAGAACATTACTTCTGAAGCAGTTCTAAACCATCTTTTCTATGTAGCATCTCTGGAATCTATCATCATAATGCTATTATTTTATTTATGCTTATTTAGTCCAGACTGCACCAAACCAAGATGGCAGATTATTTTGGGTTTTTTTGTTTCCCAGTGAAATAGCCTCTGTTTTTTTTTTATTTTTTGCACTTTCAGTCTGAAAAAGCTCGGTCATAATATCAATAAAATTGGTACATCACTAGAAAGCCACAGTTCCCAATCTTTGCTTCATGTGCAACATGTTGCCCACAAGACTTTCTGATATTGCCTCTTGATACAGTAAATTAAAAACTTTAAACCAAGACCAACAGAGAGAAAACCTGTCCACAAAATGCAAGTTGCTCAGTATTGCTCCTCCCGGGACCACTGTTCTAGAGTAATGTGCAAATATTCTCAACAAATCACAGCTTAAATATCAGTTTGTTTGCCAAGTGATTCTCACAACTCCCACTTACAGCCATGAGAAAACATTTTATTTATTAATTATTATTTGTAATTTGGGAAAACAAATGTCTGTATTCCCAGTCATTCAACTCTCCTATCCACATATGTGCATTCCAGCAGCAAAAGTTTTACCTCTGGCTTAGAGAGGTATTTTTTTCCCTGGGATCCTTCATTAAAACATTAGCAGCACATTACTGCTTAGCAGGTGCACAGACCCCATAGCCAAATGTTACTTGTTAACTGTGGTGCAACATTATATGGCCATAAATGTCTAGGTATTAATCACATGTTTTGATTTGTATCCAAAATGTGATTTATGCACTGGATTTCTAAGACTGTATGCTAAACTAACAAGAAAGAGTGAAGGAATTCAGTTCAGTCAGACAGCTGAACCACTGTCTGCCATGAAGTGGATGTACCTGTGAGCAGGCAGGGCAGTACTGGGAGAGCAACTGGAACCAAACACAACAGCAATGGGGGAGGGAATGGAAACAGAGGACATCTTTGACAAAATCAACTAATTTCTTTCCTTTGCCAAGGAAAAGAATACAAGAACAGTTCATAGCAGGGTTCAGAGGGAAAGGAAATATGCAAGAAAACAACCTTCCCAAATCAAACGTCCTTTCAAATAAAAGAGCAGAGCTGTTCCCACTAGAAGTGGACATCTTCCACTATATTCACAGCAGGATTTGACAACAATATAGAAGTCTGTTGGTACCTATATGCCAATTTATATGTGATTCCAAGATGGAACAAACCACTGTCTGGCAAAAAGTCTGTAGTCCAGTTTCCACTAAGCCTCTCTGCAGTGCTATTAATTCTACTGAAAACACGCTGTGCTGCCATGAGGGTCAATAGTAGTAGAAGTTTTGTTGTCACTGCTTATACCACCTGATAAAGTGGTGACCCCTTGACACTCCTGAATTACTCAGTTGTGTTGATGAAAACACAGTACAGAGCATGCTTTAAGCACAGCACCTCACACGGACCATGGGTGCATCAAGAAGAGTACTAAGCAAAGCTGTGGAAAAGTCAAAGAGGAAAGCCCATAGAAGGATACTTTTTCCCGAGCAACTGTGGTTTGATGGTTTTCTCTAATTTTAGGAGAAATTCCCATATGGTCAGGCCTGTAGCAAAGCTTAGGGATGGATGAGGATACTCAGATGGATTTTTGCAAAATTCTCCCTTCATTCTTCTTTTGAACTTTGTAATTCATACTTTGGCCTAAGGACTGCATTGGAAAGGTCGCTCATGAAAACAGGTGAAAGCAGTACTTGCATCGCATGTGCACATGCGACATGGTAAATAACTGGCAACTGAACTCTAAATTTAGAGAGGAGAAAAGCATAGGATTCCACCCCAAAAGAAATTTCTGAAACAATATAATTCAAAACATCTGAAACAGGATAAGTGTATCCAGTTTCTCACAGAGGTATCCAAAGACTGACTGAACTTCATCTCACTGCATAAAGACCCTTAAATTTCCAAGGGATTCACTGTGATACTCTAATCCTCATCTTTCATTCAGACTCCTATTTCCTGGCACAGATTTTACCTTCACCCACATTTGCAATTGTTTGCTGTGCTTTCTGTTACAAGGGAGGAACCCTGTTGCTGGCCTGAGACATTACCCAGGATAAGGCATAACATATGCAAGACAGGGTACATCCTTCATCCTTGACTTCCACCTTCCTCACTCTGACATTCATTTTCTCCCATATTTCCAAGTCCAGTTAAGCAAATCACAATAATCAATTATAATCAATGAAATTTTTTATCTGTGACCTCCCTTTTGTGTGTGTGTTGCTTTCTATTAGCTAATGCCACACAATTAATTTCTTCTTGATGTTCCTTTTGTGGTCAACAAGTAGTCATCATTATGGCCAACCCATCTTTTCAATGTAAACCTTGCTCTAACATGGGAATGAAATCACTACAGATCTATTATTTCTCGGAACAGGATATTTCATTTGCATAAAATATTCTGCACTTGACACAGTGCCAGGAAGAAACACCTAATGTCCATTCTTCATTGCACTCTTGCTGTGGCCTTAGGAACAGAAGGAATCACCATGTTAGTCTTGTGCCTATTAGTCCCAAGTTCCCCACTTCTCAGTCCCATCTCTGATTTATACTCCCATGACTCTCTGAGAGCCCTGTCAAGTCAGTGACCAAGATAATGGACAAAAAGGAATTTCTTACATGGTGTAATTTCACATTAAATAGAATGGTTCACAGGTTATAATAGAAGGTCAATAGCAGATGTTATAACCCCTAAATTGGTTGGAAAAAAAATGGTTATTTGAATCAAAACCTAAATAAAGTTCTATACAAGTCAAGATAGCTAAAGGAAAGTGTCTCCATGCATGTCAGTGATACGCCTAGTCTAATAACCTTAAAGGAAGGCAGATCCTAACCTTGTTCATTTTCATAGCAGCAGAACTTACTGGCAGGGAATGGTATTAGCACCGTCTTCAAATGTGTGATGTCTCTTTTTACTTTTAAGTTGGATGGCTATATTCCAAAGTAAAAAAAAATTGTCTAAATGTCATTAGTCCAATGGGAATGCAGAAAATGTACATTTTGGAGACAGATCAACCTGTTAAGCAAGAAAAGGATACCAAGAAGAAATTAATTAATTGAATGGATTCATGAGTCCCACATTTGTTATTAATAAAGCACTGTGGAATAAAATGTTGATGAGACACAGTCATTCACCTTGGATCAGTATGCAAAAGGAAAATTCAGTGCACTGTAGATAGTTATCAAGGCCATATGCACAGCTTTTTGTACTGAGTTATGGATGTTATAATAAATGGTGGACTCAACATCGTGTACGTACACTTTGCCTAGGGATGAATTTCACCCTAAAAAAACCCAATGAGGCAAATTTTAGAGAAGAGAGCTGATTTAATACAATGTATAGCATGTAGTCACTAATGGACTTTTAGTTATTCCCGAAGATAACTGACCCCATAAAGGGTTTTAAGTAATTCTTAACATTATTTTCATACACTTCAATGACAATCAGTCTTTTAAAATTATTTCTATATTTCTCCATATTGCAGAGCTATATGCATCTTAGAATATTATACAATTACATAGAGAAAAAACCTTCTGCTTTCATGGGCAAAAGTGTCCTGTGGTAATGACAACCACAGTATTGAACTTTCCTATTTCAGAAGTCTGATGTTTTTGCCTCAGCTCTTAGGTCTTCTTTTTTCTGTTACTTATGCTTTCCTGTTATTCATAGCAATCTGGCTGCTGTTTTTTGTCTCTTATAAAATACTACCAAAATAAATATGATTTTAATCATTTCATGGTATAGTCAAGGCCTGCTCTTATACAATGGCGTCCATCTGCAAGATCTGCTGCAGTCAATTTTCTGAATAAAACAGAAGTTGTAATTTATTGATTTTCTAAAACTTGCTTAAGTTACTTGAAACTGCCAAGGAGTGAAACCCACTCTTGAATATGAGGACCGGCACAAGGCCTAAGAAGTGCTTAAGCTCATTTTGAGGATATAAAAGTGATTGAAGTGGTTACACAGGACTGGTGTGAGTACTTTACACAAGAGAGGAGCTGACCATGTGTGAGCACTTCAGGAAGTCACACCAGGTTCTGATTTCCCCTCGAATTTCATCAACTACACTAATAATTCTACCAGGCCATAACAGCTCTGCTACAGTTCAGGACTGTTTCATTTTGTCCAAGTAAGCACAGAGGGATTACACTACTCTAGGCCATGGTAGAAGCTTCAGTCATTAGAAATACCTCCTCACATCTTTAATGTTATGATTGTTCCAAAGGAAAAAAAAAAAGTCTCAATGCAATTTTAGAAAAAGGAAAGAAGGGATGAATTCATCTGATCCACTTCTAATACAGACTTAAAGAGTACTCTGCTTTTTGCCTTTACTTGAAACCAGATCTCCCACATATCCCTGAAGATTTGCCATGTGCCTGGTTAGGAGCTAGTCTAGAGCTTTTCTAACCTGCTAGTCTAGAAAAGTACTTTTTTTGTTCACTAAGTGAGCCCAGACTGTATTGAGTTGCAAAAGGTAGAATAAGAAAGGAGGGAAGAAGTTTTTTCCAGCACAGAAAAAACTCAGAAGCTTCATTGCATCTGTTTACTGCTTTATTTCTGAATTTCTAAATCATTGGCAAATTTAAAGAAGGGCCAGCTAGTATTGGAAGAGATCCTGAATAGTCAGCAGTAGTTTAGTGAGATCAGTCAGGCCACAAAGCCTTGCCAGAGTTGCTCCCCCCTCAGAAATTTTTGAATCTATATTTAAACATCCTTGATCTGGCCACAAGAGACATGATAGGGCTGACAGTGAGGGAAGATGGGCAAGAAAGAAATTAGGGTTTCCAACAGAAGGGGGGGTGGGACAGCACTTCTAGAAAATCTGGCCTCTTTGGACATAATTGTCTGGCAGTGTGTAGGTATTACTAAAACCCAGGATTATTTCCAACACTACATCATCATATCCACTACTACTGTCTGCCAGTGTGTTAGTAGTAAATCTGAAGAGCCAGGAAAATAAGTGGAGCCTGTCTGCCTGCAATGAGGGTCTGGCCTCTGTGCTGCAGCAGTCAATGCCTTTCTCAGAGAATTAAATTGTCTGCTAAATATCTAAAATATTCCTGAGACAATAAATGCGCTTTGCTAAATTTCTGGGGGTGGAAGGTGGGAGAAGTCTGGGATTTGAAGAGGAGAACAGCTACAGGTATAAATGAAAAGTAGAGTGCTCCTGGAAGCGAAAGGCCTCCTTGGCATCACTACACTGGCTTCACAGCAGCCAGTCCCAACCTGGCAAAAGCACACTTTGTGCTTTCCTTTCTCCTCTGGCATAATAAAACTGCTGTCAGATTTGGAAGAAACTCTTTCCACTTGATTCTCTCTGAGACTGTCACACATCAAGCCAAGACCTTAGGGGTGAGAAAACCAGTGCACCTTAGTCAACACTAGAAAGATTTGCCTGTAGGAAGGTTGATCAAGAAGAGGATTAAGTGACAGACATACCATATCTGGTGGATTTTGGGTAGAGGAGGGAAAGTAAAGCTCAGACTGAAGGCAATCCCACAGGCTTGTGGGTTCAAACAGGAGATACACCAGTTTCTGAAGTGTAGCTGTGAAGCAAATAATTTTTTAATTTTTAACAAGGAGCATTTTGCTATACAATCAGATCTTTCTTGTGTCATAGCAGCACCACTGGAAGAGAGATTGGAACCAACTTAACCCATAGGAAGCCTACCCTAGTCTCTGTTTAGGCTGTTCTATAGGGCAAATGGGACCTTATTGTGTCATCAGTTTTAATCACAATTTTCCATCTATCTCAATGGGAAATTTTCATTTCAAATAAATTTAACTCCATTGCCTTTGCATAGTGCAGTTGAAAGTGTTAAGGTACTGAACTGGACACCAGCTGCCATGAAACTCTGTAACATACCAGTAGTAGGTGCTGGTAACTGCGGGTGTCACGTCGCCAGTTCAAACCATTGTCTTCCTAGAACCCAGATAATGTAAGAGAGGCCTGTCTTTTGAAACCATCCACCCATAATATACTGGTTTTCTCTGGGATAATTTTCTTCATACTAACTGGCATGGTTCTACTTTTGTATTTATGGTGAAAAAAGTGTTGAGAACATTGTAACACGAACATGTGCTAGCTATGGTGAGCAGTGCTCACATTGTCAAGGCCTTCTCTGCTTTTCATGCCACCTCACCAGAGAATAGGCTGTTGGCAGTGCACTGGAAATTGAGAGACAGTTCCCCAGCTGACCAAAGGGACACCTCATGCCACATGGCCTTTTGCTCAACAGTAAAAGCTGGGGAAGTTTTCCAAGGCTGCAACTTCCCAGGAACTGCTTGGGCGTCAGTCAGCTGGCAGAGAACAATTGTGGGTGGGTTTGCATCCCTTGTTTTTCTTGGGTTTTTTATTTGCTTCTTCTGTTTGTTTTTTGTTTGTTTGTTTGTTTGTTTGTTTGTTCAACTTAAACTGTGAACTCAACTCACAAATTTTCACACTTGAACTCTTCTGTTCCCAACCTCTATCCCACCAGGATGTAATGTGAACAAACAGCTGTGTGGGGCTGAGTTGCCCACCAGGGTTGACCCACAACACATGTCTAGGCCTGTCACTGGGGTCACCAGAGCACTCCCAAGGGAACCTCTTGAGGCAAGGACAAGCCCCTCACTCTAACAAACTCACTCTCAGTGTACAGCAATATTCCCAGAATCCAGAGTAGAATAGTCTTTCACAAGCCCAGGACTTCTCCTTCAGTTTCCAGGCTCAATTTCTTCCCATTCCTTTTCATCTGTTTGCACACTGATATCATCCTTCAACTCAAACATCTTATCTTCCACATTGATGTTTGTCCTACTTCACCTAGGAAACAAATTAGTCTCTTGATCTCTGTGTGAAGGCCAAGCAAACCAAGGTCTTCTGGCTTCCTCTCACTTCACATGCTTTTCATGCTCCCA
The DNA here is from genome assembly GCA_013400775.1 of Chaetops frenatus. Classification (NCBI taxonomy): domain Eukaryota; kingdom Metazoa; phylum Chordata; class Aves; order Passeriformes; family Picathartidae; genus Chaetops; species Chaetops frenatus. The sequence goes on along the minus strand of VZTR01029824.1, from coordinate 423,201 downwards.
ACCATCCCAGTAGCCATCTTTGAACTCTATATTCACTTTCCTTAAACAATGGACACCAAAACTGCATGAAAGACTCTATATGAAGTTATCTACTTGGATACTCTTACAAAAGCTAATAAAATTATACATGCACGAATTTTTACTGCAATAAAGATCATAGCCATAAAAAGCAGTTCTTTCACATATTTTCTTAGTATGGCTGATATTTAATATGTGAATGATTGCAGACATCTTGAAAAAAAAAAGTAGGTGACTGAAACGTGGAACTACAAGGAAGGTTTTAAATAAGTATTTTTCTTGGTATAATTACAATGGATATTAACTAACAGTTATATTTTCTTACAGAAAAATATATCAAATAAGCCTAAAATGGAACTCTTCACTGAGAATATGTTAGTCACAGAACAGGACAGGATTCTTGGGAATTTTGTACTCCATCAGTGAAGAGACTTGCAGGAAAAATATGAAATAAATGGCTTGTAGAGGACCACAATGGCATGCCAATTCCATGCAATTAACGCCTAATAAAGCCCTTTTGAGAAACCTCTATCAATACGCTGGAATACAAGTCCCATTTTCAGAGGAAAACACTAACACATGTCATACATGTGTGAACACTTTGTTCAGCCCTTAACATACCACATTACCACTTACTCATAAGTAACCATAAAAACAGAATAGGAAAAATTTCCCCTCTTACAAAAACTCTGAAGATTTTCTTTAAAAATATAAAAAAACCATACAAAGCATAAAACAAACCACCAAAAAGCCCCAACCAAAACACAACAAAAATAAAAATAGACCTCTTACCACCTCCACACTCCCCAGCTGCAGCATTCAGCCAAGAAGTGGCTGTGCTGACTCCAGCCCACAGTCTCCCTTGCCCTACTGCAGGGTCAATGCGATGCTACCTACCTTCTCCAAGGAAGTCTCACAGCAAATTCTCAGCAACCATTTCCCTCCAGAGCTGAGCATTGGAGCTTAAGGCTGTCTGCTGATTCAGAGAAGGTCAGTATACCCTGATTTCATTCGGCAAGAGCAGGGTCTTAATTAAGGTTTCTCGTTTCACTGGTGCAGCCTATGAACTCCAGATCATGGAGCTCATGGGGGCATTGGCTTCTCTAAAATGAAGTTCTGGATCCAGGAAACAGTTCCTAAAAAAATCTTCTGCTGGTAAGCTTTGACAAGCATGTGGAACCATGGATTGTGCTTCCACATAGAAAAAGCTAAAGGACCAAACACATTTTCTGCCTACAAGCTGAAAGGAAGTTTCCAGCCACATCTTACTCTACTCTCAGTAAGTCTCATTTCTTGCTGACATTCTCCAGCAGATTAATGAAAAGCATTGGCTTTATGAGAAGCCAAGGAAATTTTTGGAGTTCTGTGTGAGATTTCACTTCCTTAACTCAAGCTAACTGACCCTTACTCTAGACAAAGTTCTTTTCTTTCTACAGGCTTTTCTCCCTCTGCTACCTCTCTTCATGTAGGGCAGCCCAGGTTCTCCTCCAGCTGGACAGTTTTCCTGTCTGGTTTGTGCAAGAGGAGAGGCTACGGCCTTGCCTGCACCTTTACACATCTGAGACTTCTTTCTTCCCAAGAACAATTCTGCCTGTCTCTCTCATGAGCTATATAAGGTTTTAATTGCTCTGACAAGCCCTTCAGTTGCTCTGACAAGCCCTGGCCACCACAACTGTCTTGATTTTCTGTTTATGGTATTTGTTGCAAATATTATTCCTAAATCCTCAATTCTTTCTGTAGCCCAGAAATTTGATGATAGCGCAAACCCTGCGGTTCTTTCCAGTTAAATACATTTTCAGCCTGAGCAGTTTCTCTGTAGAAAAAGAGATTCTCACAACCTTTTGAGAGTGCACTTGATGCCTACTACTAATGCTTAGGGGTTAAGATTTTGTGGCAAACACCTGCCAACTCAGCTCCCAGTGCTACTTACATAAATATGCTTTTGTTCTTAGAATATGTTACACCAGGTTTCATAAAAGCACCCGTGTACAGCTATAAAAGATTTAAAAGATATAAATAATAACCTAGGAGTCATTTAAAGTTAGGATCAGCAAATTTCAAGGAAGGGATCAACCAACTTTGGTAATTTAACAACTGTTTAAAATACATTAGCAATATCTGGTTTAATCTTATGGTAATTTATAAGCTATGAGGTTTTGTAAGAAAAAAGTCACAGGAACAGGATAAATTAAGTACAAGCCTACAAGTGAGTTTTTTTAAGGAAAAGCCTATCATTCCACAAGATTGCTAAAGACACATGAGCATGCACAGAAACAAACAAATGAGCACACAAAAATATGTTTACAAGCATTTCAAATAGCTATATAGGGTTGGTTTGGAAAGGAGCGGGTATATTTGATTTGTCCCTTATATTTCTATTCTCTGCAGCAGTATTATTGAATTCAGGTACTCAAAATTAGTGTGCAGGCAGTTTTCATGCTTGAAAAAGAATACAGTAAGCCCATAGCACCCCTGCTCAAGGAAGATATGTAAGGAACTGATTCATTGTATGCATACCTAGTGTCTTGTTGCATAGGTACCTCATTATGTTGTGTCTGGGGGCTCAGCATTTTTTTTCAGCTTTTCTTACATGCTTTGTTGCCACTAAGGCAACGAGTCGAAGTGAGAGCTGTTCGCCCTCCTATCTGAACATGGGCAGAGCCAGGTGTCCAGCAAGGTCAAAATTATTTAGCATAGAAAATACGGCATAAGGAATCTTTTGAAAACATAGCAAGGTGGCCATACACCAGATGTTCCGCACTGAGGTTGTTTTTCAACACCCCTGTTGGCACTTTGAAGCCAAAGCCCTCACGAGGAAAGTGAATCAAGACGCGTCTGTCTGCACAAGGGGAGCAGAGCTGGCCTTCTGCTCTAGGAGGCTGGGCTGGTACCTGAGAGAAAGCCTCAGGTAGCTCTAACAGTGCCATGCTTTCATTTGCTGCCAGGCAGCACAGGGCCAGGTGTGCCCCACAAGACCTGGGCAAGCCCCTGTGCCCGGGGTCTGCTACAGAGCACAGGCTTTTCTTGCATTCAGTTACCAGTGGCAGCCAACATGGCACAGACCCACAAGCATGGCTTCTGCTCTGAACAGTGGTTTCATACATGGACATACGTTTTCATGGCTGCCCTTCAAAGGTTTCCACTTAAAACAAAAAAAAAAGACACTTTTCATTGGACCCAAACTAAGACTAAGGACAATTGCTACGCTTTAGAGGGGTTTCATTATTGACTTTGTCTTGCTTGTTCCCCTTACACTTAAGAATAAAACTTACTGAAACCTAACAAAACTTATTGAATCTTACATAAAATTTCATGGAAGAAATCATGCTCTCAGTTTTAAAAGTCCTTTCTGTTCTTGCAGGGCTTTATTTTACAAATAATGCTGAAGATAAATCTATTCTCTCAATATAAATGGTGTTTGTGATTTAAGTAATCCAACAGGATCCTTAGCATTGGGAACCATGAAATCTAGACCTACTTTGACCTACTTCCATTAGGTGACTTTGCCTAAACCAACAAGGGGTAAAATAGGTAAGGTACTCAAAGAGTAAAAAACAAATTTTTTCAAAGTTCTTTGAAGTAGAGAGGCTTTCTGCACCCCGTTGTCCCTGTCTTGGATATGTTTGCCAAATCTTTCCACAACATAAGAGGTTCATTTCTATTCTGTGGATAATAAAAACAGCAAGCAAGGTAATACAAAACTGGCATTATACAAATGGGCTTGGGACTGCACAAGAGGAATATCAATATTATTAAAGGAAGGACTTGCCTTGTATTATATGCTTCCCATTAAAAAATTCCTTCACATAATTCTGCTGAGTTCTACAGCTCTGGCAATATAAAATATCTTCCCTTCACCTTCAAAAAAACTCAAAGAGGCAAAAGCAAGACTATGTTATTAACAAAGTCACACAATGTCAACAGAAGACAGTAAAGAAACTAATTTAAGTGCAAGACTCATCGTGCACATTTCACGGCTTTTCAACATACAGATTTGCAAGGGATTATAATATCCCTGAAAAAGGATAGTCATAGGTTTGTCTTTCGTGGAACCCAGAGTGATGAGAACGTCTCAAGATTGCACCCTCGAGTTCAGGAAGACAGAAGAAGTTGCCTGACACAGCTCTGCCAGCCTACTTCCAACCTGACCTAGAAAAACCCATGCAGTTTTTGTTCTGAATCTCTCTGGAGAAGAGTCTGCCAATTGTACTAGACTGCAAGGTGGTTTAATGATGTGGACAAACGGGCCTTTTATTTCTCCTGTGCTCGTCTGGGAAAATTTGGAAACCATACAGTGTAGTACCTTACAGTGTTTCTGAAAACTGAATAGAGAGCTTTCCAAGGTGTACAATAAGTTGCCAGAGGTTCAGCAGCAAGACAAAACCTTGCAGCCTGTTATTGATAGTTTGCCTGCACATAAAAAAGGAATGGTCCTTTATAAATACATTTGAAAGTTCAGGAAAAATGTTTTTCTTGCTGATATTTAGAATATGATTATAGAAGTAAAATTTTCACCATAGTCTAAAAGACAACAAATATTCATAGTATTCATAGCATAAAAAGACTACAAGTGCTATAAAGAATTTAAATTATTTCATAGATAGTAAAATATCCCAGGTAGAATGCAGAAATGTTTCAAAAAGAGACTGAACTCCGTCTTACTTTTTCCATATCCACTGTTTTCCGTATTTTCCCATGTATCACTTGATTGCCCTTCTCGTTCCCATAGAATACAAAATATCCTTTCCCAAATTTAGTAGTATAAGTTAGACAAGAAATAGAGAAAGGCAGAACTTGAAGGAAATCCTGTAACTTTTATGAATAGTCTTTTACAAAAGATAAGAGCTTATGAACTGAAAAGATGATACTGTTTATTCTTAAACAGTTTTCTGGTCAATACCATTTACATGACATCTTCTCTAAATGGATAGTCCTCCAACCAAAGAATTGTTCCAAATACTGTTTTTACAATTTTCAAATTACTTTATGAAATTTTGTCTCTGTTGTAAAGGAAGCTGTGCCTAATCCTCTTTGTAGTTGATAATCACATTTCCAATTAAAGTAATCTTCTCTCATACCCATAGGACAAGCTGTAGAGGAAGATTTCACAAGGGCATGTAGTGATAGGACAAGGGGTAATGGCTTTAAACTGAAAGAGAGTAGGTTTAGATTAGATACTAGGAAGAAATTCTTTATTATATGGGTGGTAAAGCACTGACACATGTTGCCCAGAGAGGGTGTACATTCTCCATCCCTGAAAGTGTTCAAGGCCAGGCTGGCTTGGGCTTTAAACAACATAGTCTACTGCAGGTGTCCCTGCCCATGGCAGGGGTTTGGAACTAGAGGAACTTTAAGGTCACTTCCCATCCAAACCACTGTGATTCCATGATTCTAAGACTAATAGGCATGAGGTGGCCCAGGTCTGTCTTCATAACCTGGAGGATTCTTGCTGTTTGTAACAGTCAGAATTTTCTTGTTGGAGGTCCTCTCATGTGCAAATAAACCCATGCCATTCTACAGCCAGTTAGGCAGGACACAAGAAAGGGAACTCAGCTCATTCAAACTTCAAGTATTCTATTCCCTTAAGCTTTATTTCTTAAATTTTAATGTTAAGTTAGTGGACTTCTATGAATGGTAACTAGGAATGGCATAGTTGTCCTCGTCCTTCTATTCTCTCTTCTGTTCCTCCCTTCACATGAAATTCTGCTAGGGAATATACTCTCCTGGTAGAAAGATGGATGCAGAGATTCAGTAGCCCTTTTCAAATCATATCTTGTCTGAGTTCATAGCTCCCTGCACACATGCACACACTTGTTCTTCCTGGGTTTCTGTTTTTGCTCCATTTTTCCTCCTCTCTATACCATAGTTCCTCATCACTGGAGCACCAAAATTTTTGTTTCCTTGAGAATCTCTGATTGGCCTCTGTATGAAAACACCTGTTTTGCAAATATAAGGTACAAAACGGATTTTACCATTAGTTCTGTTATTTTCCTTGAGGCCATAGCTGCTCAGGATAGGGATTCACATATGATAATGCTGACATTCAAATCTACAACTGAACAGTCTAAAGATAATCTCCAAACACTACTCCAGTGATTAATCAACTGTACATTCACACAGAAATATTTGATGTACTGCTCTACTCACCAAAGTCCCTTATTGTACAGTCAAAGGTTATTTGGAATTTATCCATTGCCACCAGCCTGGAGCTCACTATTATTAAGCAAAAATCAACCTGGAGGGCAGTGGACTGTACAAGGAATATGGAGTGTTTTGATTCATAAAAATACTGAAAAGTAGGTTTGGGACTTAGATTTAGGGAAGATTGTATCAATCTTTTAATTTAGCCCCCCACGATCACAAGAACCCAGTACATGTATAGTCCAGAGGAGTCACAAGAATATCTGTTCCTATTGTCTCTATATACCACATATCCTAATAAAACAGATGTTATTAAACAGAAGGACAGAAATTACAGGTGTAAATTTCCATGGAAATGTTACCACCATGATGGATCCCTATAACTGAACAAAATTTTCCTTTCTATCATCTTTCCTCAGATGGACCATTGCTTTAAAACTTCATCATACCTCTTGAGCTCATGGAAAGGAAAGAAATGAAAGACAGAAAACTACTAGGATTATACTGCGAAGATAGACTCAAAAAAAGCTGTAAAATTCTCAGTAAAACTGAGAATCTCTGCTCTTTCTTTTACTGTGGAAGAATTGCCATATCTTTTCCTAGTATTCATGATATATACCTGGGAAAAAAGTGCACTCTTAACTCCTCACAGGAAAAAAAATCACTCAATGAAAATTGTGCATTTTCAAAATAAAATAATTAATTCCCCTTATTGATCTCTGAAAGCAAGTTATAAATATATCTGGCCTTATGATTATAAACTACACATCTCAAAAAATTTCTGAATTTCCATGAAGCACAAGGACTGTATACTCACTGAAGATCAGGAATATTCCAGGTTCCAAGCCCCCTTGGTGCCTAGAGATTGCACTGCACTCCAGCTTTTGCCATGCCCATGCACCTGTGGTTCTTTCCCAAAGTACCTGGAAACTGTATACCTGGTACCAGGACTCTGGTCCTGTGTTGAGTGTACTGTCCTGCAGATTGGATACAGACAAGAAGTCTTACATGGAAATCTATAAAAATGTTGATTTTTGAAGACCCAGACAGTGACTGAAGCTACTTGTATGTGTATAGCTTCTCACCTCTTTCAGCTTGCACAACTTTTCAAGATGCAGCTGCACAAGATAACACATTTGACAGGACAAGAGAATGTTGCTGCCATAAAATGAAAGGCTTTAACACCACTGGTTTTCATTCTTGCCATAAATGAGACCAGAAATGGGCAGGAGAACAATGTTTCTGCTGAGCCCAACTTTGGAGCCAGACATTGACCTGATGGATTTGCCTATTACTATCAATATTATTCCTCGTTACTGGAAGAATCAAGAATATCACTACCCGGGCTCCCAATCCCTCTCCCAGTTGTCCCAGGGCCCCAAAACCTCTTTTGATTGCCCTCAGCCTTGTCCTTGTTATTTCTTCCCTGCCAGTTTGAACAACCAATAACTGATAGTCATCAGAGGGCCTTACAAGACTGGAAAGTTTTCTAGTGGTGTCCCTTCTCTGAGCCTCTGGGAGACAGCAGATTTCCCTCTCAGTTGGGTCCAGTCTGCATATCAGGACCTCTGCTGCCCTTAGAAGGGAGTTTCCTATCACAACTACCTTTCTTTTCCTGTTAAAAGAAGAGATCTTTATACAGGGTACAGGTGATGTTGTTTTTGGAGGCCCCACTATCCCAGAAGGAACTTCTCCCACCTCATATGTTGACTGGACTTTTAGTTCTAGAGCCTTTCACCTGTTGTAGAAGGTACCAGTCCCACTTCCCAAGTTCTAAGGAGGAGGAGGAACCTTCCTCCTGCTATGTGCACCGACCTGCTTCCAGCCCTCATCTTTAACAGAGCCTTGACTAATATTACTGTGACTGATTACCCTGCAGGGCTCTGAGTCCATCTGCTTCTCCACTACAATGCAGGTTCAGAACTGGAAGGGATACTAAACAAGTTTACAGACAGTACAAAACTGTGAGGAGCTGTTGACTCCCTCAGAGGCAGGAAGGTCCTGCAGGACACCTCCACAAAATAGAGGCCTGGGAAATCAGCAAAATATCAAGTTCAAAAAGGGCAAGTGCAGGATTCTGCACCTGGGATGGGGCAACCCTGGTTATACAGACAGACTGGGGAATGAGATGCCACAAAGCAGTGCCATGAACATGAGTCAGCAGTGCCCTGGCAGCCAGGAGGGCCAACCCTGTCCTGGGGTGCATCAGGCACAGCATCACCAGCCAGGCAAGGGAGGGGATTGTCCTGCTCTGCTCTGCACTGGGGCAGCCTCACCTTGAGTGCTGGGGCAGTTTTAGGTGCCACAGTATAATAAAGACATTAACCTGTTAGAAAGTGTCCAAAGGAGGGCAACAAGGATGGTGAAGTTTCTGGAGAGGAAGCTGTATGAGGGGCACCTGAGGTCACCTGGTCTGTTCAGCCTGGAGAAAAGGATACTTAGGGGAGACCTCATTGCAGTTACGACTTCCTTGTGAGAGGAAGAGGAGAGGCAGGCACTGATTTCTTCCCTGTGACAGGACTAGTGACAGGACACAAGGGAATGGCATGAAGTTGTGTCAGGGTAAGTTTATATTCAATATTAGAAAACAATTCTTCACCCAGAGAGCGGCTGTGTACTGGAAAAGGCTCCTCAGGGAAGTAGTCACAGCACCAGCCTGCCAGAGTCCAAGGATCATTTGGACAATGCTGTCAGGCACATGGTGTGACTCCTGGAGCTGTCCTGTGCAGAGCCTGGAGATGAGCTTGGTGATCCTTGTTGGTCTCTTCCAACTTACCATATTCTGTGATTCTGTGTTTCAGTGACCACGTAGATAACTGGTTTCCTAAAAGGTGAAACTCACCCTATCTTGAAAAATTCTGCAGTGTCCGCCAGTCTTCTTTGGCTTCCATAACCTTGATATTGAAATCAAGTCCCAGGCAGATAATTCGGGAACTCCAGGATATTAATCTTCAAGCCACCAGTTCAAACCATGATGATGATGATGATGAGCTGAAAAGTACCATATGAAATGAGATATGGTCTTACTCATTTTCTTATTTATGAAGTATTTTACATCATAGAATCATTATAGAAATCCATATTAAGTTACCATCCTTATATTATACTCTCAGAATAAATGTTTGAGAACTAAGGAATTTTTACCATTTGGAATGTACCTCTAAAAAAGGAGTGTGACAGTGGAAAAAAATCACAGAACCACAGAATATGCTGAGTTGGAGGAGACCTACAAGGATCATTCTGTCTAACTCCTTGACCTGCACAGGACCTTTTCTATACTGAGGATATTTCAAGTAAGAGCTAGAAAGAGTCACTAGTGAGACACATTGTGCCTACCTGTCTGTCTTTCTACAAAATATGCTTTTCTTGAAATGAAAAAGTTCTGATTTTATGGAATTTAAATTCATTTGGTCTAGTGATTTGCCATCAGGAAATATGTGCTTCTACCCTAACACTTTAAGTGATAATTCTAGGACTCACAGACTATTATTTTAGCAATAACTATTTCATAATGTTTTATTTGAGTTTAAAAA
>VZTR01029824.1:339545-412985 GCA_013400775.1 Chaetops frenatus | reverse complement strand
CCAGCCAGGCAAGGGAGGGGATTGTCCTGCTCTGCTCTGCACTGGGGCAGCCTCACCTTGAGTGCTGGGGCAGTTTTAGGTGCCACAGTATAATAAAGACATTAACCTGTTAGAAAGTGTCCAAAGGAGGGCAACAAGGATGGTGAAGTTTCTGGAGAGGAAGCTGTATGAGGGGCACCTGAGGTCACCTGGTCTGTTCAGCCTGGAGAAAAGGATACTTAGGGGAGACCTCATTGCAGTTACGACTTCCTTGTGAGAGGAAGAGGAGAGGCAGGCACTGATTTCTTCCCTGTGACAGGACTAGTGACAGGACACAAGGGAATGGCATGAAGTTGTGTCAGGGTAAGTTTATATTCAATATTAGAAAACAATTCTTCACCCAGAGAGCGGCTGTGTACTGGAAAAGGCTCCTCAGGGTAGTAGTCACAGCACCAGCCTGCCAGAGTCCAAGGATCATTTGGTCAATGCTGTCAGGCACATGGTGTGACTCCTGGAGCTGTCCTGTGCAGAGCCTGGAGATGAGCTTGGTGATCCTTGTTGGTCTCTTCCAACTTACCATATTCTGTGATTCTGTGTTTCAGTGACCACGTAGATAACTGGTTTCCTAAAAGGTGAAACTCACCCTATCTTGAAAAATTCTGCAGTGTCCGCCAGTCTTCTTTGGCTTCCATAACCTTGATATTGAAATCAAGTCCCAGGCAGATAATTCGGGAACTCCAGGATATTAATCTTCAAGCCACCAGTTCAAACCATGATGATGATGATGATGAGCTGAAAAGTACCATATGAAATGAGATATGGTCTTACTCATTTTCTTATTTATGAAGTATTTTACATCATAGAATCATTATAGAAATCCATATTAAGTTACCATCCTTATATTATACTCTCAGAATAAATGTTTGAGAACTAAGGAATTTTTACCATTTGGAATGTACCTCTAAAAAAGGAGTGTGACAGTGGAAAAAAATCACAGAACCACAGAATATGCTGAGTTGGAGGAGACCTACAAGGATCATTCTGTCTAACTCCTTGACCTGCACAGGACCTTTTCTATACTGAGGATATTTCAAGTAAGAGCTAGAAAGAGTCACTAGTGAGACACATTGTGCCTACCTGTCTGTCTTTCTACAAAATATGCTTTTCTTGAAATGAAAAAGTTCTGATTTTATGGAATTTAAATTCATTTGGTCTAGTGATTTGCCATCAGGAAATATGTGCTTCTACCCTAACACTTTAAGTGATAATTCTAAGACTCACAGACTATTATTTTAGCAATAACTATTTCATAATGTTTTATTTGAGTTTAAAAATTCACCATGCTCAGTTTTGAAATGACAGAGTGGTTTGAATAGCTTGCCTCAAAGTTCTTTCAGTCTCTCTTCCATATAGATTGTAGTTGCTCATCCACACATTCCCAAGCTTTAAAAATAATTCAGAAAATATATATAGGGCCATAGAACCAAGACAGCTTAACTCTGTTTAGTTAGCAGCCATTTCACTTTCATCACAGGGAGAACTCTGGTACTAAAATCTACTAACACTGAGGCTATTTACATGGACAGCTTGCTGGGACCAGGAAAATTGCACTTACATGAAAAGTTTGTTTTTCCTAAGGTCCATCATTAAAGCTCCTTTTGTCTTTATTTTCTTTTTTTTTTTTTTCCCCTTTCCTTACACCTCTGTGGAAAACACGTGCCTACTGTGAAAGTAATCCAACTAGATATCTTCAAAATCTTAATAGGCAAAGTGGATTGACCTCAGTTCATCTTCATGGAGCTTAGGACAAATTGATCAATTTACTTCCTAAATAATTACCATTTGAATGTTGATTTTACCTTCCTAAGATTAGTACATTTAAAAGCCTGTATTCAGGAATGTTAATGCAATGCAGTTCTGCACACACATACAGACTAACAAAAAAACACAATATATTCTTTGTGTAGACAAGCCTCAACTGATTCTGGGTAATGAGGATTTACTTATTCTTTTGTTGAAGAATGAAAAAAACCCAACAGAAATAAAACAGAGAAATGGATATAGTTAGAGCTCTGGAGGGAAAGACTTTATTTAGCATTTAGATTTTTGGGGTTAAGCATTAAGATTCTATGAATGCAACAACTGCAATCCAAAATTTATCTGTTTAAAATAAGCCATGGAAGAAAGAAGGCAAGAAATTATTTACGTTTGAAAGGAGGGATCTAAAATTAAAACAACATATAATTATTTCATAAATATTGAAAGTTGCCTAGTAAGACTCCAATGGAATACATTGATTGAGCAATAACTTTTGAAGTTTACTTGCAATAAATGGCACTTTTTTTGTTCTCCAAAGGAGTCAAACATTGAGGCAGGGTACACAGTCAGATGTATACCTGGTCATTTCAGTGAAGGTTAGGGCAACTTAACTAGTATGGATAGAGTTTCCCAGGTGGATGAAGACTCATCAGTCCAGACTCATAGCCATTCCTAGGTAGGCTCCATTCCCATAATCAACCTCCCTGATAATCATTTTCTTTGTTGAGAAAAGTTTCTCTGCTGCAGCAGATGCTGGCAGATCTCCCTCAGCATCTTAAAGGAAGAGAAGCAGAAGAATATACTCTGGTTTGGCATCAGCTAGAGCATCTGCCCCTCTGAATGTGCAGCAAATGAAGAAAGTTAAAAAAATGTGTATCTCAATTTAATGAGGATTTCTTTTTCTCTTCTGTATCCTTGTCTCAAATTCTACCTTTTTTTTTTTTTTTTTTTTTTTTTTTTTTTTTTTTTTTGCTATCAAAAGTTTTATATATTTTCTTGAAACATTTTGCATTCTGATTCCTCTCTGTGAATGTTGCTTGTATCTCTCCATTTATCATCTCTTGGTATTTGTCTCTCCTGGAAATTTTCCATGACGGCTTTAGTATAAGTTTCTTTTTCTGCATTGTTTCTCATAAGAAAGCTGAAGTCCTTCTGTGCTTCTTTTTAAAAGCTTTTGAGTTCTGATTCCAATACCCCAGGAGCTTGTTTTTCCTCTCTCTGGAACAATACAAGCTCTGAGGCAAGCCTCAAAATCCATCCAACCTGATGAATTCTGTTTAGAGCTAGTCTCTGCAAGATAAGGTCCTGTCTTTTATCCTGTCCTTTATCTTTAACTTTTTAGACTTCCCATGGACAAATCACAAAGATGATGGCTGGGCTTGTTACAAAACTCATTATTTAGCTTATAACCCAGGTAAGGGTCACTTAGCTTATATATATATACTGGAAAATGGATTATGTGCTTAATTAAAATCTGGAAGAAATACAATTGTTTTTAAATTGGATTAGTACTATATATGTGTTGCAACAGCAATGGCTAAAAAAAATATTTTCTTGTTGTCCGTTGTGAAATTTGAAAGTGTCCAAAATAGCTAAGTTTGGCACAAGATTCAGTCCAATGGCACCCTTCTGTCCAACACCCCAGGGAGTGTGATCCGGGCTGTTAATGCCCTGTCACAGAGTTACTTTCATTACCAGGTGAACCATCTACAGTGTGATTACGACCATAATCATTTTTCAGCAGAGGTTTCCCGGAGGATGCTAAGGGAACAGAAACACTGATTCAAGTCACACAATTTCCAACAGTTGGTGTTTGGCAAGGGTGCTGAGAACACCTCACTTTTTCTGTCTTTGGTCACTGGCATAATTGTATTTACTAACACAACCTTGCCATTGTATAACAGTGATACTGAGGGACACAAAATAATGCAACAAACAACTAACACATCATGTTAGATGAGTTCATTTTAATATTGCTTCCTTTATAGTATCCCAGCAACCTATCAGACCTGTTTTCATATAAGCAAACATACCACATGTAGAAAATCTGGGAAATTTGGAGCAGACAGGTTGATCTCAGTCCTAAGAAGTAACACACTGAGTGAAAAATGCTGAGAGCCATTTATTTAGACAAATAGACTCCAAAGTGACATTTGTATTTTGCTATCATTACTATAAATACTTCGTCTTTTTTAGGAAAGCTTTTTCCTGGATGTTATCCTGAGAGGATCAGTCACGGCGCTTTTGACCTTTTACTGTACACCACTCCATTAACATCCTGTGGAGAAATTCTCCTTATATATGTAATTGATGCATTTTATGAGACACAAATCAAAATAGATAGTCAAAAAAAAGATAGTATGGAGCACAGGAAGAGCTGCCTGCCTGAGTACTTCGTTGGCATATTGCCTATAGTTGATAGTGTCAACTCAACATATGGCCCTTCAAATGCACTGACGAATCCTCTTATGGGAATAAAGTCAGATTTGTCTGTGAAATGTTTAAAGTTTCAAAGTCCAACAAATAAAGAAAGTTGTATCTCTAGCAAGGAGGAGACCTTACAGGCTTGTATGCAAACAGTGTAGATTTTCACAACAAATATGTTTTAATAATTTCCAGGGGTAAGTGTGAACTGCATTGCACCAAAGCAATTGTTAAATAGTTGCTACTTGAACACAGCCAAACTGTGTTACAAGCTGATTTAGTTGGACAGGTACTGAACTTCAAAAAAAAGACAGTTGTTAACCTTGTTCTGAAGCCATAGATGTATTCTCAGATTAGGGAGAACTTGAACCAGTGCAGAAAAGAAAGGATGGCAGAATTATGCAATTAAAATTCTCATCTAACCTCCTGAACAAGATCCAACAACCACAGAGGGTCTGAAATTATATATTCAGTGTTCATATGTGGCAGTGATAGAGTAAAAGAATTTCTACTAGTTTGGCTTTTCACATAGACATGCAAAACAAACACAGTCTCCATGCCAAGAAGTACAAGGGTACATGGCAGAGGACTGGGAACAGAAAGGCAGCCCTACTGTCTGCTCATCTGAACGAGGTAAAGCGACTGGCACATGACCCAAAGGGCATATAAATGACTGAAATAATGACCCTGGTAAATAATGACCCTTTTTAGTGTTGCCATTGTTAAAATGAAACAAACACTGCTGAAAAAGGATTCCCTTTCCAGCGCTTTTTGCCACTGCTTCTAGTGGCCCTCTCATGCAATGAATAAAACCTTAAGAAGGGCAGTCTGGTGCACAAATGCTCTTGTTATCTTAAAGGGGTCAATGGTCAAAGGTGAAAAAAATTCATAGAGTAGTTATGATTAAAGGTAGGTTTTTATACACTTTTGATAAAGGCTTGTAAAACGGCCAAAAGAGATCCTGCAATTTTAATGTTAAGTGGCTTTTGTATTGGAAAAATGCCCAAGGGCCATGTCTAGCACGGTCACTTACAAATGACTGATGGGAGATCAATACAGACGGAGTGGGGATGCAGCTTTGTCACTGGGAGATGTAGTTAGCATGTGATTAGCCTTAAGTAGCATTGACGTGGATGTAGATGGGCAGTAAAGTGCTTAGTATCCAGTGAGCATGATAGCTGTTTGTACACAAAAGTTAATGAAAGAGGAAAACCACATTATCATTAAACACTCAAAGGGGTTTCCCACACCCATTCGGGGATTTTAGGAGCAGATGAGTCTGACAATGAGCTGTTTAGAGCTGCCAGTCCCAACAGCATTAACTCTGAATTTGGTTTTCTTCTATGAGGAGCAATCCCGCAGGACTTGGTAAACCACCAATGAAGTTCTGTGTGCAACCTGATTTTAAGGGAACAAGTAGGCCACTTTGCCTTTCTGTGAGACAGAAAATCTTCTGAAGTAAGTACAAATTGAAACTTGAGAGTGGAGAGAGGAAACAAGGAGATACCTTGAGGAAGGTAAGATCAGCTGGCACTGATAATATATTGCACTAAATCTTCTCTTTTCCGTAGTGTGGGGATCATTACGCTTAATTAGATCCAGAATATCTTACTAGGCATGTCACTTTCATTCCCTTTTTGTTTGGATGCATTACTGGTAAACAGGGATTTTAAAATGCATTTGATTGCATTTTTGATAAAGCATTTTTAACCAGGGATTTGGTAGAGCTCCTGTGACTGGAGGTTTTCAAGATGCAATTGGACAGCATACTAGATGATCTTCTAGACTCTCGTTCTCATGAAAGGTTGGACCAGGCAATCTTATCAGCTTCCCTCCAACCTGAGTTGTTCTATATTTCTGTGATGTTGCTAAGAAAAGAAATAGCACCTGCTTAATTCACACACACACATTATGCACTCTGTTTATTTTCAAAGCACAGATTTAGTGAAGGACCCATAGTTTTTAACTCATGAATGCTAGATTTGCCTCAATTTGTCTTTCTGGAGGGTCTTAGGTTTCCTTTTTCCTACTGGAACTCCTGTATTGTACCTCTGTTAAACATCAAAATAAGATATAAATCCCACTTGATATCAATTACAGACTCTCTCATTTGTTGCACAAAAAAAGAGACAATCACACTATTGAAGAAAGTGACTATGAAATGATGAACAAGAATTTATTAATTTCAAGTGTTCTGATTAATATTTACCCTTTTTTTTTTTTCTACACGGAAAAGAATTAATCACACACTGAAAAAGCATCATCTATGCTATCTTCTCTGACCTCTTACCCCACTACTCAGAGTATTAAAAGGTTTGCTTCAATTTTAGTCACATGGTGTAAACTGAAATTATTTCATGGCTAACCTGATATTTCCAGGGCCATGGTAAAGCCAGAAATCCGTGGCCTAGGGTCATCACACTCCTTTCTAATGGACCCTCAGTACACAGTTAATTACAGAGAGAGTTTGGGTATCCTGCTGTCAAAAACCACTGCAGCACAGCACCAGTCAGAAAAGCTCCTCGCTCAGCATCTCTGCTGCATTCAAACCTGGACACCCTTTCAGAATTCCCACTAGAAGTGGAGGTGACCCAGAAGAGATCAAAAGGCTTAATGTTGGACACTGCACACATAAAATTTGGGGGCTTTATAGAAACATTCACCTAAAATCATTACACCCTTTATTAGCAAACGACAGTGCACACATTATCAGCTAATTAAAATTGGGCCAAACTACTAATGGAGCCACAACCTGGGTCATTGATTCCCAAAGCATTTCTTCTTTTACTAAGCTAAAAGAGAATATCTGTAGTTCAAATAAGGCAAAATCCCTGCTATACTCAGTCCATCTTTTTTAACTGCCTGAACTCACCGTTGACTAAAACTCCTCTGACGGCATTGAACTGAGTTAGTAGCTCAAGCTTTGCAGTCATGGTTATTTCTTGCCTGCTTGATTGCTCCTAAGTGAAATGTAAAAAACATTATTTATTAATATTTACATGAAGGAGACATAGTTTGTTCTGTGAAGAATCTATGTAAGCATACTCAGAAGACTAAACAATCTATTTTTTATATTACTTTGTACAATTTATCAAAACTGAATAGTTCACCCAGGCAAGATTTGGCCACTTGTCAGAAGAAGCATGGTTGTCCAGTCATTTTCCAAGAGGAGCAATAACATATTTGTGTCCTTTGGAGTGTTTTGTTAAATGTGCAGTCAGCTAACACTCAGGAGTAAATATCCAGCCCACAGCTGAGGCCTTCAACTTGACATTTCCAGGTTCACAAGTCCCAGACCTGTCACACATTTCCTTTTTGACCCTGGACAAGATATTTAATCTCCCAGTCCTCCATCTGTATAACAGCTAATATATTACTTGCCTTTATTGCTATAGACTGCAGAACAAGAACAGTGTCCAATTACAAATATGGTCAGTGTTGGGTATGATGGAGATGTGTTGATAGCTGAGGCCTCAGAAAGCTGCTCTAACAAAAAGCAATCAGAAATTACAAAATATGATTTTGTCATGTAGTTTCCTGGCTATATTTCTGTAGTCTGCTTATCCAGATCCTCCTTACATGTGAAATTTGCTAGAGCCTGCAAGGCTACAAGGGCAGGTGAAGCTTGACCCAAGGTCTGTTTCCTTCTCCAGATGTCTATGGATATATTTGAGAACCATGCTGATATGGCTGCCCAGAAATTCATAACCTTTGGAACAGTCCTGAATCTTTATACCTTTGACACAATGAAGGAAAATTATTAATTTGGTCCTCAACTGCCATGGAATTATTCAATTTGTTTGCATGGTCATATATTTGCCTCCCCGACTTTGTCTCCTAGAAATACAATGCTTGCCAGTGAGTTGTTTCTCATGACCTGAGAAGCTAAGCGATGTCTAATATTGATCAGTGGTTCATACATTAATGGAAATAGCTAAATTGAAAAAGATCCTCTTTATACACTGTGGCAAATTGTATCTGTTTGACTGGAGAGGGCAACCTTTTATTGAACTGCATAGTGGTTTGCTTTTAGTTGAGTTTATTCCTTTCTACAAAGGATTTTCTCCTTTCTGAATTGTTCCACAAAATAAGTGCGTTTTTTTCTGTTTCTGCTGAATGTGTTTAGTACATAACAGTGACTCTCAATTTACTGTCAATCATGCCCATGATGTTGGAAAAGCCAGTTTGTGTTTCCTAGTGAAGTACCATGCAATAGGAGGCTAATTTATTACTACCAACAATGGGCAGGATTTTACTACACCTTTTCCTAGCCTTTTGCAGGGATGAAGAAACAGCAGGTTTATCTGTACCTCTTTTTATCAGGTGATACCCACTCTGAAGTAGTGCTGCCTTCCTCAGGCCTGGGAGATGCTGTCTTCTGCTGTGCCATACCTATCCCTCCACTATGCTGTCGTGGTTTAACCCCAGCTGTCAGCTCAGCACCACACAACCATTCAGGCACTCCCAGCAGTGTGATGAGTGAGAGGACCAGGCGGGTAAAACTGAGAAAATTCATGGGTTGAGATAAAGACAGTTTAATAGGTAAAGCAAAAGCCACAGGCACAAGCAAAGCAAACCAAGAAATTCATTCACCACTTCCCATGGGCAGGCAGATGTTCAGCCACCCCCAGGAAAGCCATACTTCATCACAGGTCACAGTGACTTGGGAAGGCAAATGCCATCTCTTCAAACGTCCCCACTACCTTTTTCTTCCCCCAGCTTCATATACTGAACGTGATCTCATATGGTATGGTGTATCCTTTCAGTGAGTTTTGTTCAGCTGTCCTGGCTGTGTCCCTTCCCAACACCTTGTGCATCCCCAGCCCACTCACAGGTGGGATGGTGTGAAGAAAACGTCTTAGCACTCTGTTAGCTCTGGCCAGCAGCAACGAAAGCATCCCTGTGATTACCAAAGCTGTTTCCAGCAGAAATCCAAAATATAGCCCCATAGTAGCTACTGTGAGGAAAATTAACTCTATCGCAGCCAAAGCTAGCACATACACTAACCAGTACCTGTAAGCTGGCTGACAGGAAGACAAAAAGCAAGCCTTATGGGACAGGGCAAAGGATAGCCCTTTATCCAGGCTGGGTGAGAAGGAGCCAGGTGAGCCTGACATTACACAATAGACATAGGAGATTTTTCAGTTTAACAGCTTTTCTTATGAAGAGACAGAACAAATGGAGTTCGTGCAAATCAAGCTTAAGGTGAGCTGATAGAGCAGTTTTGTTTCTCAGGAAATGAGTGCACTCTGCTTGGCATCAGTCATTGCCTCCTGATCCCATCTTTGAAAGATCCCAACATTTTATATTTATTTACCAACACAAATTACATTGGCAGCCAGTCACTTCGAGCAATCTGCCTGGTCTGGTACAGCCAAGCGTACAGGATTTTAACAAAGAAAAATAAAAAATCTGTTCTTCCTATTCTGAGAGAGACAAATATAACCTACCCCAGGCTCTTGGTCAGCCAGCTGGCACCAAATTACATCACACTTTAAAAAAACACCCAACTCTTTCTTTAATTAATACTTTCAATGTGACTATTACAGAAGACAATTACTGGCAGTGCAGTGTCTTTACTTCAGCTAGACTGAATCTCTTTCTGTCTCTAACACGTTTTTTGACACAGCACTGAAATATGATGACCTCAAATGAAGACGTATCTCGGCTGTGGTCAAGCTGTGTTCTCCTCATTTTGTTTTGATTATAAATAAAAGAAGCAGCAGAGAAAAGGTCCTATTGTGTGTTTGGGCAAGAATAAAGCAGCACAAGCAAGTAGAAAGATATTCTTTGTTCTATAGGGCCTCTCATTTCCATAAATTTTTCATTTGCTGTATTTAGTGAATTCCTATCAACATTCACTTTCTCTGTCCCACACAGAATTACTGCCTAGTCATCCTACAGAATAAATAAGTAAGAAAGAATCATCACAGTTCATAACGGAGGGGTATTTAAGAAAACTGCTAATTGTAGTTTTTCAAGGAGATATGATTTGTTAGAAAAAGAAAAGTGTCCTAGGAGCAGCAAGGTGCAAGAGAAGAATATTAAGGCAAGGACACATTAATCAAGTTATTTAAAATGTTAGTTTTCAATTACCCTATCAGTAAAAGTGTTACTGTCATGTACCAAGTGAATGCTGTGAGGGTTAGTAAAGGAGTTGGCTTCTTGCCTTTGCACTTGCTGGGTGGTCTTGTGGACATGGGGAGAACTTTTTCCCTGTAACAGAAAGGTTTGACTAAGCGCACTCCTAGTGGCTCAAATCCACGGAGCACTAAGCTTCATGCAGATCAAAATGACAGCCCCTTCTTAGCATGAGATGTGAGGTTTGTTGTACGTTGTCAAGCAAGGCTCATCTCACAGTCACATCTCATTACTCCCATAGCCTCTTTCTCAAAGTACTTCATCTTCGCCTACGAGAAGGTACTGGCTCTGTTCAAAAGGTTAAACTGTTGTTTCCAAAGGATTCAGAAGAACAAGTCTTGACAAGGAAGAGAGCTGTAACTCCCTGATAAATCGTGCACAGCACTCAGTCATGGGGCTTGCAAAGTACAAAATTAAACTGCGTTCACATTGGCCTGTGCTGACTCTTAGAAATGCAATATGCATTGTTTTAATCAAGTCGCTTGTGTTGGGTCTTTTTGTAAAATAAAAATTAAAGCGGATTAAACAGACTAAGAATAAATACTAAGGGAAAGAGAGTAGTCTGTGCAAATCAATCTCTCCTTTATATACTCCCAAATTATACTCATAAAGAAGAGGCCTCCAGCAGCTTTGTCAGTCACGATAAAACTATCACGCTCATATTTATTACAGGTTGTCTCCTTGTGTTTTCAATGGAAAACATCCTACAGGTGTGTTTGCATTACTACCAAAGCTATATAAAGATTAATTACATATCCAAGAGGTGAAATTCATGGACATATTTTCAAAGATCTAACTTGCAATCAAAGTCATGCCTTAAAAAAAAGCAAGGGATCTAGCTGAAAAAGCCAGAATGAGAATAAAATACTTCCACGTATCAAAAAGTAATCACCATTTAACTCTTAGATGTAGTAATGCAGCCTGAGCTTTCTACCTGGTGCACTAAGGAAGCTTTGTTTTGTGTTTGACAAAATCCAAATTCTATTTCTTTTACTATGGCTTCCCCTAAAAAGAGGTGCATGTGTACCAAAAGCCTCATTTCCCATTTCCTAAAGTTCTTGGGTCCTCACCTGGGACTGCTATTTCCATTCTATTCAGTCTACACTGAGTGGCAAAATCAGGCTTTTAGGCAAAATAAGTTAATCACAGCTGTCAATCTACAGTGTTGATTAGATTATTTTCCTCTGCGAGGAAATAGGGCATGTTGCTTAATTCCCTGGAGTGGGAAACATTGTTATTTTGTATGTCCTGCTCTCTGTCTCTCTCATTGACCCCACAAGAGCAGGTAGAAACTGGAGTTTATTACGCTGGGGAAAGGCTAGCAGAGACAGAATCTCTCTATTGCTGCACATCTCTGTTGTTTCCAGGAACAGAGAGTCTGTCCCTGAATTGTGGAGTAAACTTGTTTGGAATGGGGAAATGTTTAAGATCCTCTTTGCCATGGGGTTAGAAAGATAAAATAGTAATCAGACTTGCTGTAAAAAAGCTGCTATGTGTTTTAAAGCCACCATCTTGACAAACATCATCTAAATAAGTTGCAGCAGTCCAAATGTATTGGTCCTGTCATGAGAACTGAAGGTAGACCAAGAAAGGATTTTGATTTACTGCTTTCCAAGGTCTTAGATGAACAGAGAGTGGGGCTTTTTATTTATATTCTAGCAATTGATGCTAAAGTAGCACTTAGGCAATGAAGTATATAGGTTGCAATTGAAATCGGAAAAACTTAATCCCTAAACATTGTATATCTTTGTCCAAGTAAGGAAATGAAAAATCTAACCGATACAATCCAAAGTTTCTGGACCTTATTCAGCAGAAAATCAAACTTTCTGAGAGCTGAATCAGGGGTATGGTGGGGATGGCAATGCCTGGTGAGAAAAACAAAACAAGGCCCACTGCAAAAACAGATGTGTACTTGTCTCACCACCTCCCTTCCCCTGACTTCTTAATCTTCCTTTCAGGGTCTGAGTGTTCTTACTCACTAAGGCCTCTCAAAATTGCACAACTAAACATAGGCTCTCCCTTCAAATAATCAGTAAATAATCAGTGAGGAAAGACATTCGTAGAGTAAGTTAGAGACAAGAATGAAAGACTGTGAGACAAGCAGTTCATTATGAAGGATATTTTAACACTGCCCAAAAGATACAAAATACATGTGAAACAGGAAATCCTAACAAAATCTTTCTAGCTGAGAGCTAGCAACTTTTCAGCTCCAATATTAGTCTATTTTTTAAATCTTGTTATCTTCAAACTAGCAAGATTTCAAGATTAATTTCCAAAAAAAAGATGATGGACTCTTACATTAAATGCCGGTAGTAGGCTTTTCCAAGAGACAAAAGACACTTTAAAATAGAACTACATAAGAAAGAAAAGGTATGGGTGAAACTTCCTGCTGTTACCTGTACCTCCAACCTTTACTAGTCTACAAGTTATCTGTAGGCAACTGTAGTGACAAAAGTTTTATATGGGAGGCTGATGGTTCTCCTTTAATGACGAAAGTTAAAGTCTTTAGCAAAATTGACTAAATGCATCAGGTAAGCCGAAAGGCATATTCTGCCAGCAGCCAGCCAATCAGTTTCCAAATAACGTTTCCAAAGCCACGTCTATTAAGACAAAAATTGAACATGAAAGTTGCTGATCAAAACCTATTGTCATGGAACTACTGTCAGTATTGACAAAACTCACAACCAAAACAGGCACACAACAGCTTTGCAAGGGAGGGTGACAGTCATCTGGCAGCTAATCCATGAAGCCAGCAGGTAAACCCAACAGGCTAAATCTCATCATCCATTTGTGAGCTAAAATGGTATAGGTAAAAATGTGAATTCTTACTAAATACAAGGGCTAGGTTCTGATCCTTCATAATGGATTATGGAAAAATTCAAATAAATCAGTACTCTCTGTCATTAAACCACAAGTGTACAATTTAATGTCTAAAGCTAATTTTTTGCAAGTGTGATACTCTCCCAACTCCAATCCAGCAGGTGCAAGCTTTTCCAATTATATCCTCTGTAATATTCCCTGTCAACCAAGGGACTACGCTGGCCACTGGACACCATGAATTCTTCTATCTCCAGTGTCTAGAGTTGCTTTCCATCCAACTGTATAAAATTTGCTGTACCGCTGTACAGACCTTTGACAGGTACAGCAAACTTATACAAAAAAATTCGAACCATCCATGTCAAACATGTTTATCTGTAATTCTTATTTTAACAAAACTGCATAATTATATATGCAGTAACTAAAAATTAAATATAAGAAAGAAAAATATTGTTTTATATAAAGTGTTGCACGATTTTTTCAGCATGGCATGGCGCTTCACTGCTCTACTGATGTAGTAAAATATTCTGTGGATGTGGTTCTTTCACATAGCAGAATGGAAGAAAAATTTTTGTCAAATTGGAAAATTTGATTTTAAAAACTAAACATTATCAGAGATTCTTCAGGACAGATTGGGGATTCAGAATTGACAAACATATATGTTTATAAATGAAGACACTGACTTTAAATTAGATTATTTTAAAAGCAATATTGTGTTACTTTTCTTGTGTGGGATTCAAACTTTCATGTGTCACGTCATCAAGGTTTTTCACCATTATGGGGTTTAGAAGTATCACATTTTGTAATGAAATTCAGACTTTTCAGGTAATTCAGTTAAACAGTTAGGCCTTTAAGTAAAAAATAATTTTTCACAAAATGGGCAATAATGTCCAAGTATGGAAAAATCTGAAACCACATTAAAATAACTCTTTAATAATTTGTACATCAAGCTGAAATTGCAAGTTTCTTTAATATAGTAAAGAGTACCTGGGTTTATAGTAATTTATTAATTTCTGTACTGGCAAGGTAAGGCTACACTACATTCTTACACTTTTAAAATATCTTTGATCAGAGCAATAAAGCATAATCTAAAAATACACAATAATGTATTACTGTCTACAGAAGATTGTAACTCAGAAAATTTTGTGGTTTTTTAACTTATTTTTTTAATTAAAAAATTAGCTCAGTAAAGGAGAAGCTGGACATCAGGAACAAATTGTGAATTCTGATTAAGATCACAGGAGTTCTACCAGAGAGAGACTTGCAAGTATTCAAGAATTCACAGCAAACACAGTGGAACCTACTTGTACACAAAATGAAATCATATTAACCAAAGAGATGAAAATGGCTGCAATTAAAAATAATTTTAAATTTTGCAGAGGAGTCAGGTTTATTGTAGTGTGAAATATGTCAATAACTTACTTTAAATGGAATCAAAATTGTCACTTTCTCTGAAAGTTTAAAAATATGTGATGGAAAGTTCACCTTTGACAAGTTTGGAGCACTCTCACTAAGTTTACAGATGACACCAAGCTGGATGATGGGAGTGTTGATCTGCTGGAGGGCAGGAAGGCTCAGGAGGGATCTGGGCAGGCTGGATCCGTGGGCTGAAAACTACAGGATGAGGTTCAATCAGTTGAAGTGCCAGGTCCTGCCCTTGGGTCACAACAACCCCAGGCAGCGCCACAGGCTGGGGACAGAGTGGCTGCAAAGCTGCCGGTGGAAAAGGACCTGGGGGTGCTGTTTGACAGTGGCTGAACATGAACCAGTGTGTGTCCAGCTGGCCAAGGAGGCCAATGGCTTCCTGGCCTGTAGCAGGAATAGTGTGACCAGCAGGAGCAGGGCAGGGATTGTCCCCCTCTATTCAGCACTGCTCAGGCTGCACCTTGAATCCTGTGTTCAGATTTTGTCCACTCACATCAAGAAAGACATTGAGGTGCTGGAGTGTGTCCAGAGAAGGGCAACAGAGCTGGTGAAGGGTCTGGAGCAAGACTTATGGCGTTGTTTAGTCTGGAGAAAAGGGTGCTCAAATGACGTTTTATTGCTCTCTACTAATACCTGAAAGGACATTGCAGGCAGGTGGAGGTCAGTCCCTTCTTGCAATTGATAAGTGATAGGACAAGAGGAAATGGCCTCAATTTGGGAGGTTTAGATAGGATATTAGGCAAAATTTCTTTACTGAAAGGGTCAGGCATTGAAACAGTCTGCCCAGGGAAGCGATGGAGTTACCATCCCCAGAGGTATTTGAAAGATGTGTAGATGTAGCCCTCAGAGATATGATTTAGTGGTGAACATGGCAGTACTGGGTTAACAGTTGGACTTAGTAGTCTTAAAGGTCTTTTCCAACCTGAACAATTCTATAATTTTATAAAAATTCTCATGCTTTAGTAATTATAAAGGACATTATATCACAAAGCTGTCTAATTGATAAACTAAGTAAAAAATTAAGTTAAATTCAATTTTGCTAGAAGAACAACAGTGGCAATGGTAGAAAAAAATCAGACTCTTTAGAGGTTAAGCCAAGAATTCCAGATGCACTTAATACATCATTTCAAAAGACATGAAAATACTGCTGATTAAAACTCAAATCTTCACATTTTCCAATAACAGAATCTTATTCCCTGGCAAGATAAAGACAGTTGTTTTTGCTTCCTAGTGATATTCAAATTAAAAAAAATCACTTGATCTCCCACACCTCCATCAGACAATCCTTCCTCTGAATTTTTCATTTCAGTTGAAGTTTTGCTGAATAAGAATCACAACATCAAACCAATAGGAAACACTTGTCCTGTCTATTCTTGTAGCAAACAGTTGGCAGCTTGTCTAATGTGTAGTTTGTAATTCTTAAGGAGAAAGTCTGTCCTTTATATGTTTATAAACTGTCTCCCTTATTATAGTTCAGACCCTATGATGATACTACAATAGTGATATAATTTTTTAAAATATATTCCTGTTTTCTCCTCCAATCCAGGGAAATGGAAACCAAAAATAAAAATACATATCAAATTCATATTTGCTTGAATTCAAAGTGGATTTTACTTTTCAATTAGCCCATCACTAATACATTTTATATTTTGCATTAATGAAACACAGAAGTGAAAAAGGTGAGGGATATGTAAAACAAATCTGAGATAATTTTTTCCCCCTAAAAATCCTCTTCTTAACTTGTGAGTCAGTATTGCTTGGAAGAAAAGAAACACAAACAATTGATCATCTTGATAGTTAAATTGTAATCTAGAGGTCAGGAAAATATTTAGAGATATTCATTGAAAAATCACGGTCTCTTGTTAATCTCAGTTGTATATTGAATGTATTTATCAAGCACAAAGTACAAAAACCCTTTCAGTATAGATATTCTAGAATTATTTTATATACATAGAGGTCTGCCTTCCTTTGTTAAAGGATTTTAGCGTAATCATAAATGTTACTTCTTGTGTTTCATAATGTTTGTCATCTTGTTTCACTTTCTTCAGCTAAGAATACAGCACCATTTAGAAAAGTAACCACATTTTAGAAGAGCTTTCAAAAAACCCCAGTATCAATATCATAATAGTTCTTCCTCTAGTGAGTCTGAGATACTAGGAAAAAAAATCTACAGTACCCATGATGTCACTCAATTAAACATGTAGAAAATCTGGCAAGAAGGCAGATGTGAAAACTTAAAAGCAGGATATATCATGGTCTGGTAATTTTATCTAGTCATTGGAAATTGTTTCTTTCAAGCACTTGGAATCCTCTGCTACATATGGCAATATCACTGGTTTTAACATCATAGAAAGCTGCAATATCGAAACAATTTAAAAATTTCTCTCCCTGAAGGTGTTGTTTTATTAAGGCTGTGTTGGTAGCTGCTGAATTAAGAGCAGTTGATGATAGCTGTAGGGAGCAACGGGTTCATATTCCTACACTGGTGAACTGTTAGAACAATTCTTGATCAGTGTGGCCTCTCCCAAGTAGCCAGAATTTCCCTTAGACTTTTCTGAGCATTGTTTTCTCTCCAAGGACCTTGTGCCAAAATTTGTGTACAAGCTCACTGGTAGACAGCTCCCTAACAGTCACTGAGGCTGGGAGACCATGCCTCCATGCCAAAGGATACTCCTAAGTGTGTCAAGTTTTCCAGACTAGACACAACTGGTCAACTCTAGACTAGAAGGTAATTAAGTTTCAGTAATATTTCTAATGCTGACCTGAACCTAGCAGTTTTGGATGTGATGAACACAAGCCCAGCCCATAAATTTTGTACAGACCCATGGGCAAATCCGTGTCCATGCGGAATGATGCAATAATCTCTTTGTAGAAATTTGAAAGAAAAAGTGTCATGACAGCTGTCCCTCTCTCATACCTTCTTGCTCTAGTAATTTCTGGTCATTGCAATCATTTGGGACAGCTCAAAGGTCCAGTTACACAGAATGACCAAAGCAGCTCAAAGACTAGAACATTTCACAACATTCAGAATATTTTGTACCTGGTTGCAGAATTACTGTAGTTCCTGTGGATCAATTCCAACCAGGAGAGACTTGCAGTTTCCAAGTCATGAATTTTACATCAAGGTTATCTATCAAAAAAAAAAGAGTAATAATAATAATTTAAAAATGACTGACATGAAAATGATAGTACTTCCATGTATCTTCACACAACAGGGCTGGTGCTAGTGCAACATGACTAAAACTTCCACATATATACCAACACTCTTCAAATGAGGGATGCAGGACAAACGCATGCTATCTGAGCATTTTAATGTTTTCGTTTAGATCTCATATATTTTCATGTTACTGACAATCATTTAGCTACAAATGACTTGTTCATGACTTGTTCATGGAGATCTGAAGGAGGAACGTTTCTGAGCCTTGTGTTAGTCAAGATTTCAATGGGATAACATCACTTTATCTCAGGTGAGGAACTTGAGTAAATAGTTTAAAAGGATGGTACAAAAGGAGAAAGAGGAGAAAGCGAAATGATAGTCAAGGTTATGTGAATCCTTGCTATTATTCTGTTAATGAATGTAGAGAATGCTTTTCTTAATGATGAGGTAACTTGTGAGTAGCCTGATTCTCGCAGATGAAATCAGTATCACTCCTGGCAAGAAATAAAAGAACTTGCTGATAGGAGTAATATTAAAGGAGAAGCAGCAGAAAAGGAAAAGAAATTTTGTAATTTGTAGGGATTCAAAACATACATCAGGGTTTAATATCTGAAACTGCAGTGCAGATGCAGATGCAGCATTTAAAATTTAAACAAATACTTCAGAGGCTTCTAGATATGTTATAGTCTGTAGTTATTTTGCACAGATTCCTACATACCTTCAAAGGGTAAAAAAAAGTTATTAAAAAAAATCAAAACTTCACATAAACAGAAGCCAACTGCTGCATTACTCATCTCTGCAGCAGTGGCATATTTCCCTTGAGTGTTTCAAAGCTGTATGAACAAGGTAACTCCACAAGGCAGTGTATTTTATTGGTCAGCAATGAGGAGCTCATATCTGCACATTCTGCTTTACAGAGATGCTGGCAGTGACCAGCCTCTAGCTCTGTCAAAAGGAAGCAGAGAGACACCTATTTTATGCCCTCTTCTGATGTGAAATACAAAATGGCCATGCTGTTCAACATGATAACCATGATTAAATTTGTTTGGTAAAATTATTGCAACCGAGTCATGGAATTAGAAATTGCTGTGATGGGAGTATTTAGATGACTGATAAACCAACTTTAAAATAAAATATAGTAGATTGACATACATTAATGACAGATGTGCCAATGGTTAGCTGTTACAAATTACCACCACAAAGCTTTACACACAGAAATCCACTAGTCCACTATATCCTGAATTATCAGTGAGTATGTAACACCAAGGAGATGATGCACCAGTGGATGCAGTACTGGTGGGCAATAACTGAGGAGGTCAAGGTGATCAGGCTTGGGAAGGTAAAGTTCCTCTGGGAACTTAGTTTTAAGGGTAAAGTTCCTCTGGAGGCCTGATACTTCATGCAGCTTGCCTCTCTCCCAGAAAGGCATCTCCTCTGCTCCCAATGCTGCTTACCTTCGTTTTGGCTTTGCCAGTCATCCTGATACTTGTGCACTCAGTAGGATATCCTGCCTGTCCCTTCTGCTTTTCCTGTCTTGCAAATCCTGTTTCTTCACTTGTTGATTGTATGTTTTCCCACACTTCCCACCTGCTTGCAATTACACAAGTTTTTGCTTACTCTTGAGTGGCCACATGGACACATGGTTCATACATTTGAATATAATACTTACTGCACGTTTTTTTGCTGTGCAAATATATGTGTTGAATGCATGTGTGTATATATATATATATATATATTTGTGTTGTTGGCAACACTATTTTAATATGCTTCTAGTTGGGTTCAAGGCAGGCAAATAGCAATTCTATTCTAGAATAAGTATGCCTACATTATAATGTGCATCCTAACTCTTAAGCGTGGCAATAATTCATAGGTGTCACAGCCTCTGTTTTGGCTGTGATGCCTAGAGTTGGCACTTTGAACTGACCTCAGGAAAAACCATTCTCTATGGCAAAAACAAGGAAGCAAAGAGCTGTCTATTAGACAGCTAAAAGAACAAAATAATGAGCACACTTCAGTAGTGTGCTTTAAAATAGAATTACTGTACTTGTAACACCATTTTCTTTAGTCAGTACAGTGTCACTCTAGTGGTGGTCTGCACATTTACTAAAATAAAATCTATTTCAAAGCAGCAAAACAGAGATTATGTGAAGATGACATCACACAAGGATTCACTATTCATAAAATGAATCTATTCTCTCTTGTGCTGCAGAAGCTGTTAAATTAAAGAACACAGTAGTTAATATCTTTGATGTAGAAAAGAAGGCAAGAGAGAAGAGAAGGATAAGTGTTATGATCAGCCTGTTGAAGGGAGAAACAGAAATAACAGATACAGGAACAGACTGATTTTGACTTAAACGAACCACTTTTTTCAGCCTTAATGAAATTATTTTTTTAGCCCTAATGTGCAGCACAGCCAGCAGCAGAGGCTCTCTGCTTTGATACCGATGAACAAGTGAGAAACGACATGCAAGTATGTTTAGGAAACCTGACATGACAGCTGGTTACCTAGTCTCTCTACTCCACAGATGTACTATTGCACTGGGGAAGAAAAGGCATCAGTCATGCTCTTCAGCCAGAAGGCAGAGGAGGATCATTGCAGGAAAAGTTTTCACAGCTTCTCTGAAGAAGGACGGAAGCCGTGCCAAGAAAAAGCGTATTTTGGGAAAAGCCCAGAAGAAAGTTCAGTGCCAGGGTTTGCTATGGTGCCTGGGCAGGAGCTGTGCCGGGCAGCCAGGGCTACCCCAGCCCTGTGGGCCGAGTGAGCCAGGTCATCCCCTGCGCCCTTCAGCGAGCGCAGGCAATCAGCGGTGCTGGGTAATTCATTACCATTCCTCTCTGCTCCGGTTAAACAAACTCTCGGCAATCAGCGACA
The DNA here is from genome assembly GCA_013400775.1 of Chaetops frenatus. Classification (NCBI taxonomy): domain Eukaryota; kingdom Metazoa; phylum Chordata; class Aves; order Passeriformes; family Picathartidae; genus Chaetops; species Chaetops frenatus. The sequence continues at coordinate 392,352 of VZTR01029824.1, read as the reverse complement.
GGGACCGGAGCCGTGCATCAGTAGCAGGGAGCCAGGAGGGGTGAGGCGGGGTGCAGAGCGCGGCGGGCAGCCGGAGCCCCGCCTGCCGCCTCACACACGGCCGGGGCAGCGAGCCTCCAGCACCCCTGCGCCCCGAACCCTCGCTGCCTGCACGGCTTGCGGTGCTCACCGCTCCAGGATTCCTATTACCGACAAGCAGCAACAAGTCCGAAGGGAAATTTGTCCCCGGCACCGGCACCTGTCAAAGGATGAATGAACACTGCAGGTGTCCTTGGGCCGCCTTAAAAGGCTGCCACTGATAGTGGTAGGAATTACTGACCTACCTGGCATGTGTAATGCATGCCTTCTGACTGCTCTGTTGGTGATCTCAGTCCTGACCCAATGGGTCTAGTCTCAAATTAGTGGGCTTCTAATTGCTTTTTAATTTATAGCAATTACAAAAGGGGACACTACCAAACGTCGTTTGTACTCGTGGGATCGCACATGGCATTTAACTGGGAAAATATCTTGTTGGGCTATTTTTTTCTTTAGAAATCTTATTCTAACCACAGCACATGCTGTAATACCCAAAATTTTGAATTTGTATAGCAAGCTGTAAAGGAATTTTTATCAACAGACATTTATTTTGTTTAGAATATTGAAGGGAAAACCAGACTCAACTATTTAGACTGCCCTGAAACTTATGATTCATACTCTCAGTTTTGTGGCATTGTTCTTTATTGTTTTAGCCACTTAAGAAGAGACTGTTGCTAAAGGTTAACTGAGCCAAAGGGGCATCTACAAAGAAAATAAATTCCTGGTGGTCCTTTATCTTCCTTCAGAATTTACACCAGTGTGGAACATGACCTTGAGAAGCCACACTAACTGGCACAATGATGACCACGGGTTTGCTGTCATTGCAGACAGAGACAAGTTGTGTCCTGTAACAACTTGTGAGTCAGTTCTCACTAGAGTAAGGCATTTCTGTGATTGAGAAAATACTTTGCTCCTGCCTAGGCTCACTGTGTAGTCACGGTCATCGTTGCATTAATTAACATGAGTTCTCAAGGACATGTTTTAGCTTGTCATGCTGTTAGAGTGATGTCAAGCCCACTGAGAGGGACATCAAGAGGGTATTCATGGAGTATGAGGCCAGCTCCATCAAAAAGGACAGATTCTCCTGCAGCAGTTCATAACAGAGAAGTGACATCTCTGGATTGCCAATTCAAGCCCACAGTGCTATCTAAAGTGACATCTTCATGTTGCAGCATGAAGCCTGTAGCATTATGTGGAGTGACATCTCCACAGAATTGACTGAAGCCCATGCTAATTGCAGCTCAATCTTGAGAAAAGAGTTTTGCAAAAACATTACTGGAAACCCTCTGAGGAGAGCACCAGCTAGCAGTGCTGGGCTCCAAGTACCACAAAGTGGTTACTCCTGTTAAACAAAAAAAATAAAGTGACATCTTCCCCTCGAGTTACAAGTACAGATTGCTTTTGATAATGAGAATTCATTGCACTATTTACCTGAAAGGAAAAAAGTCACTTCATTTTTCCTCTTGCATATATGTCAGGGAGAAAGTAAATCTCTTCCCTACGTTTAAAACTGTTCAGCTTTGCATAAGCAAAAGATACATTACTTTCTTTCCTGAAGAAAATGTGGAGCCTTACCCAATTTCTACCAGTTTGAGCCTGTACCTCTATGACTGTGCCTTTAAGCAAGTGACCTTAAGCTCTTGCTGGTTCTGGGAGCAAGGCTCACAGAGTTGTGTCTATCCTTTACAGCTGAGTAGTTCTCTTTCTTTGAAGGTCTCACCAGGGCTGCCTCTCTAATTCTGGCTTTGATGTCATTATCCCAACATCCCTACCTCCTTCCCAACAAAAGAGCCCAGCAGACTGCAAACAGCAGGAATCCAAAAAAGTGCAGGAACAGAAGTTGAGACTTAGGAGTTACAAAAGTCATAAACCAGTGTGAGTATGTGTGTGTTTGAGGGTGGAGTGTGTGTTAATGTAATAGTGTGCTTCCATGGCCCTAGCTTCCAGCCTCTGGAAGTGAAAGGCCAAAAGGAGATACTCCTTCTCAGGACTTGAATGCTGTTACTTTGTATATTCATAGGTCTTTATGGGATGCTCAGGAGCTTGGTTTTGAGCACTAGCCAGTATTTTCAGATGGCCACATTTTAAATGCTTGACTCAAATTTTACTTTAGTTAATGACCCTTATACCGAAGTCACCATTTTTTGCTGGTTTAAGGTGCTTCAGAAGTAAAGAATGAATTACCTATGTAGACTTTGATCAAATCAGATCTCAGTTCGTAATCATTTGTTTTCAGACACGTTTTCAACCTTGAAGTGATTCAATTTTTATCACATGTTGGTTCAACTAAGCCCTTTACTCAAAGGTTTTGTTTTTCAGGTGTGTACTTTTAACAATTCTAAGTATAGGGAAAGGAAAGTTTTTCTCCTTTCCAAAAGTCTCTTTTTGAGGATATTTTACAGATCTTTACATGCTTTCTTCTGCTATACTAGTGGAAACTTTCTCTCCAGCTGGGAATATTAGATGTTTTTATATTTACCATGAACCCACGTTTTGTTTTTCATATATGGGTCTGGTTTAAATTGGCAGTGACAGAAAAGTTACCTAATATTCAGTACAGGGGAATTCAAACTTGCTGCACCAGTTACTCTCAGCACTGACCTGATGCAATTTAAGGTGCAAGGTGAATACCCATCAGTAGGAAAATGTCATTATTCACCACAAATAAACAGAATTACCTGTTCTTAAGCAGTAAGGTCATCTGTTTCACATTCTATCCACCTTGGGCTGATTAGAGCAAATTAGGCCCTGTGCTAATCAGCTCAAGACATGTGCTGAAAATATAGAAATCCATTATTTGATTTTCTTCCAGTAATTATCAGAGAGTTGGAATGCCCAATGTAGAATGCAGAAATATTTAACCTTGGTAGGGCCTGATCCTACAAGATTTTGAGACTTAAGCTCAGTGGTCTCAACAGGTTAAATAGGACCCCTCACACAAGTGAACGCTGCAAAATGGACATGGTGGGGAGGTGGTTTTATAGCCTGCCTACAGCATCTTTTTAGGTCCTTCCACCAGGACCTTACTTGCTTCTTATCAGTACTTACTGTACCTTATCTACCCCAATTTTGCAGAATTTAGAAATTAGTAGGTTTCACTGCATCTTTTCCCTCCCATCAGGAATGAAGTGACAAGACCAACACTGGACAATTATCACTTTATATTAGAATGAGACTTCACTTAGACATGAAAGGTCAGGGGACAGTTAAGTCACTCCTTTTTTAATTTAAATTTCATTAGTTTTGCACATTACATTTGTCATGACTATACTAAAATAAGTCCTAATTCAGGTCATCTATGAAGAATGTAGGAGTGAGAGTCTAAGTAGATTGTTTCTATTCTTTGCTTTCTGTTTCTTCCCATATGAGCTTGGGCAAATCATATAAACTTCTTCTTTTGCAGCTGCTAAACAAAAAAATAATATGTCATGTTCTCTGTGAGTTTTACTTTACCCATAGAATTAAAATGCTTTCAGAGTCTCATATATATTCAATAAATCCATATTTATAAACACCAAATAAATGCATTTATTAGCAATATGTTTTCATTTGTTATATCATCATTTCAATCTATTTCAATGTCACCCAACTTTAGGATTTTAATCTTTGTCTTCCAAGAGATGCACATGTCAGCTTTGTAGGTGACTGCTTTAATATCAATCTACATTTTAAAAAATCATACCCCTAAAATCTGTTTTTTGGAAAAGTTCATGGATATTGTGATAAAATTCATTCAGACCTGAAAGGCAAAGTGACAAAGCAGAGATTGAGCAAGTTTACAGGTCACGAGTAGAAATTCTGCATGGACACATATCAGATACTTTAATATGTTTTCACCATGTTGGTGAAATAATCCTTCTTTAAAATTTCAAATTAGCAATGTCATTCTGTTATCATTGCTGCATTAGGGGTGTGAGGAGCTCTCCCCTTGCATTTATTTGCACAGTTCTGGATACAACATCTGTTGGCTGATTTGTGCAATAGTGTCCCATCGATAGCTTGGAAATAGTAAGAGACTTTTTAGCTCAAGGTAAAGATGCTGTAGATTTGTGCAACTGGGCATTTCCTTCATTACAGGTGAATTCAGGGCCACCCTGAGGGGCAGCACCAGGAGACCAGACACTACGTAAATTCCCAAAATGGGAATGAAAAAGAATTAGTGGCTCTATGACTTGTTACTGGATGAATTTCCCTGTAAACGGGAACTGCTTCATTAGCACATACCCTCTCCTTATCACAGGACTAAAACCAAATAAATCAAACCCTGGCTAGACTTAACCAATATTTTTTGTCATCATAATGTCTCCTTTTCAAAAAAGCTACATGATTCAAGTTCATTTTAATAGCAAGCAATGAAGAAATTACAGTTGTTTCCATTCACACATAGCTCTAATGGGAAAAGCTTGACAGTAACTGCTGTTTCAAGAAATTCTTAACTTTTTCAGGAAAGGCACTAGTGTTCCTACATAGGTAATTGCATCATGATTCTCAGGTTTTCCAGAAAAAGAAAAGAAGACAAATCTTTTGACCCCTAGATTGGAGAGGACTAACAGGGAAAGAAAAAAAATCTCTTCTGGTTAAAGAGTAAGTAATTGTGATGGAAAGAGTCAATTACATCATTAATTTCCATAGAAACAAAACTTTTAAAAGAACAGTAATATTAGCAGAAGTTATTTGAAACAACTTCCTTGTGGGTTCACATAAAAATCCAGTGAAAAGATGAGATAGATAAACAGAAAAATTTGTTCCTTCTATTGAAGGCTGATCCTATTTGTCCTTCTTCTAGATATTTTCCCCTTAATATTTTTAACTTCTTTGGAACAAAAGAAATACCCCTTTGAGTCTTTGATAGCATAAAAGCAATCTTATGTTTTTCATTTGTTCTCCCTTGTCTCTCAACTTCTCCCCTGCTCTTCTGCTTTCCTATTTTGTTTGTTTTCAGCTACCTTTATCATTTTCCCTATCCTAACAAATTTCTTAACAGACTCAACAGAAAAAAATATGTAACACTGGAATAAAAATAAGGAGGTAAATCCCAGAATAAAAATACCAAAATGCTGATGGCTGAGGAAATCTCACTGACAACCTGTATCAGCAAGGATTCCTTCATTTTTACTTTTCCTCTGAAATATTACCATATTCTTGTCTAATCAAAGTTCAATTTAAATGTTGAAGAAGACTGAGAGAAAAATGATTATTGAAATCAGAGGCGTCTTGAATCTTCTGCTGTGCTGAAGACCCCCCTTTACTCATGATAAATAGAAATATATTCTGTAAGTAAATCCTGTGGTTTTTGCTGTGTCTACTTTTAAAGTAAATTGCTATGAAACAGTAAAAAGGATACTAGGCTAAAATTAGTTGGGAAGTGCTGCACTGAAACAACTCCTAGAAATGTTATGAACTTTCCTTTACAGCCAACGACTTTTTTTACAAGAAATGTGGAAAACATTAGCTAAAATTGTGTTGGTCTGTACAATTTTATTCGCTTAAAGACAGGTTTTATGATACATTTAGCCTTTTAAATGACACTAATAGTCTCTGGAGACACATGGTCTTTCCTGCAGTTCAACAATTAAGTCTATTTCAATGTTATTTGGATAAGTTGAAACAATTCAGTTACTGTATGTCTGCTCAGTGGCATGTACTGTAAGGCTAATGGAAACCACCTAGAGTTAACTTAATAATAAGGCTTTAGCCAGCCTTAGACATTCACCTAACTTTTGGAGGGAAGGCTGAAAAGTGAGAGGGTGGAAGGGTCATTTTATTGGCAGAGAAAGGAGTGCATTTTTCATCTCTCATTCCACACATATGCACCCCTCCTCCCATCCACCACCACACACATACTTCAAAAAAATGCCCTAAAATTTACACAGGTCATAAGTCTGAGTTGATAATGAGCATGATTAATCACAATTGTGTTTCTGTTTCTCCTCTCTCTCCTTTTGATATGTGTTACTTGCTAAATTGTACTAGAAAGTTTTTTAGATGTGCATGTATATATACACATCATGCAGTCCTTGTGTGTGTGTGTGTGTGTGTGTATATATATATATATATATTTACAAACACACACACATACACATACATATAGATATACGTATATATATATATATACACACGCACATACATGTATATATGACAAGTTCTGAATTGCTCACACTTTTGTGTAGTAAGTGTATGCTTATATAAATTGTCTTATGCTGATATGGCTAGACTGCTTCCACTACCAAATTAGCTCTTTTAGACCTACCTTAAATATCTCTAAGAGTTACTAAGTAGGTATAAGTATAATCAGGTTTTTACCACATGATTAAAAAAAGAAAAGTGAGAGGAAGTAATTAAGAGGGCTTCACATATAAAATCTTGGCTTTATTTCAAATATCAGGCCTTGAACTGACCAGACATAAGAATGACAACATGTACAGGGGGAGCTAAATTAATCACTGGTTAAACTGTCAACCTGTACTGGGAGTGCGAAGTGGAAAGGTGCTGATAGAAATTTACTTCCTACAAACCTCAAGTTTCCCCAAATTTTTTGGGTCTTGAGAGTCAAACTGAAAATATTCTGTTAGGGTTGATTTAACATCAGGTATTTCTTTGGGTTCAGTTAAATCTGTGTTAAAACTGTGATGCTGCTGAAGCACATAACGAACTTTGGTGTGACATTGGATAAACCACAGGCCTGAGCTGCACATGAACTACCTAAGGAGACTTGTCTGATCATGACATACGACTGGAGATACAGTGAGAAAATAATAGCAATTCCATGAATGAAAATTACACACAACATGTGGCCATTCAGGTCTAGAGAACCTGAGAAAAGTTACAAAGAAAAAAAACCAACATGGGAAACAGATGTGTTTTTCAAAATTTTATGTGCTGCCAAACGCTTGGCTTTATACACACATATGCAAAACCAAGATGCTGGTGAAGATTATTCCAATATTACTAAGATTACTCATCAAAGTACTCAACAGCTATGGATGCAAAGTGAGGCAATCTATCCTCCAAAACTGAATTTTGCCTAGGAAGCTATCTCATTCATCAGGACCATGGGTGGAGAAATTTTGGGGTAGAAATTTTTTCAAAGGGCAGCTCCAGAGGATTCTTCGGTATTAATTGTCAAGGATAGATTTACAGTGTAAAACTCACTTCCTTCTAAAAAGGAATCCACTGAGGTGTTTTAGTGGCTGTACTTACTGATGTCCCCACATTGATATCAGGTCCACGATCACAGTCCAGATCCACCAACAAGAACAATTGCAAATGCACCAGGCTCCAAATGAGATGTGTCTCATACATCCAGAAAGCCCGTAGATCCTGCCCAAAGCAGCCAAGTAGTAGCATACAGCTAAAAGGGATGATCTAACTCCAAATCCAATAGGACTGCAAAGTCTACAGTGCCCTTCTCAAGGGCTTGATTTTTCTGAAGAGATTTTCTATAATGATGACCCTCCTGTGAACAGTTACAGCAGGAAGGTTTCCTCAGAAAACTCCCGACAAAACATATATCCAGGCAAAGCCCCTAAGTATTCTGAATGCTGAAGTTTGGGGCTATTCGACACTGAATTTTATCTAGAAATTACTAGAATATAGCATTGCAAACAATTAGCTCCTTTGTCCAAAGGGTGTCTTTTTGCCAAAGCGTGGTAGGTTGTGAAGACTGGGCTCATCCCTCTGCATTTATTTAAGAATTTTCAAGAGACAACAGGAATACAAAATAAGGTCTGTGCCAGAGATTTTCTTTGATGTAATACAAACAGACTACTATTCTGCAAGCTGCAAAAGTACATTTTAATTACCACAGTGAAAGCAGATGTAAAATCAATAAGGTGTTTTATTTCTCTCATTGATGTATATAAATACTTACTTTTCAGCAAGGTTAAGCTGAGTTTTCTGTCATTAAATGTAAGGATTGATGCAGACTATTCAAACCAGGTTAGAGCACCAGAGTACAGAGTACCCCTCTATGTCACACCATCATCTGAAAATACTCATCCAGTGCTAAAAAAACTATTTTCTGGGATATTCAGAAATTTCTGATTTCATCCATTTGGGATTGGAGGCTATAATGGACAAACTTTATTCCAAATAACTGGGTCAGTGATTCCAGTGTTTATACAACTGTGTTTCCTTGTCTTAATTTATGAACTAGTCCAATTATTATAGAATTTCTTGGGGATGTCTCATTTTAATTGAAGCATTAATTCTATGCTCAGAGGATGTATGGAAATTGATGGTCAGTTCCTGTTCTTCATTTTAAGCAGAGATGGATCCAATTCAGAGCCTCCCACTGAAACTCTCTCAAACTTTGTGGAAAATTGAGGCTGTATTCACAAGTACCAAAGGCCTAACTTTTTTATCGTTTCGTTTTGGTTTGGTTTAGTTTTTTGGGTTTTTTTGTTTATTTGTTAGGTGACATAATTAGTCTCCTACTACCCTTGACTTCACTTTGAATGGAAATAAGCTTTGAAAAACTCCATGGAGGAAAGGCCCAGCCAGAGCAGCACCAAAATGGACTATGCCTCTACTACAAATGCATCTGTGACACTAGACAGAGCAACAAACCCAAAACTTCAGAAGACTTAAAATATTTAATCATGAACAACCAAAGCACTGAAATCAAATGCAAAACTTTGCATTTTAAATCTTTGTAGATTTTATAGCCCAGGGTTTGCTTATAAGTCATTTCCCTCCCTGACAGTGGTCCTGGGAATATGCCTTCCACTCCAAGAGACACACAAGTGACTGGCTAATAGGTGCTATAGAGGTGCTACTGATTCAAAGCCAGTTCCACATTATTCCCATAATTTCATTTCTTCATTTAGAAGTTCATTTAAATGAATATATCCCTATTTACAAGGCTTTTCAACCACACCATGATGCACTTAGTGCCCAAATGACGGTCCAATCTGCTCTACAAAAATCTGTAATTTTTCTTCTGCTTTTTAAGAAGTAGTTTCTGTATTTTTAAATTTCATTTTAGCTTAGTTTATGACCTGTTTTCACACATTCCTCATGTATTCTATAGTGAGGCTTCTTGGAGAAATCTACAGGAAAGAGGTACTTGTAGTGTCTGTTCAATGATGTGCAGAGGGACCCAAACTACAAAACATCTGGTTATACTGTACAGACAGGGGAACCATGGAGGCAAGTTTGCCAGTAGCAGAATTTTAGTCTTGAATAAATTAGAAGGGAGAGATCATTCACAGGCTCTTTTCTAGCGAAATTATATGAATATCAGATTAACATGGGACAAGAGCCCAATGAGAATAGAGCCCTTATGATTCAAAGTGCAGAAATATCAGAGGAAATATGTCACAGAAATAAGGAACAGCAAGGATAAGGATGTTATGATTCTGGGGGTATTTTCCCCTTTTTTACTGCAGTCACATAAGACAAAATGCCTTATCAAGGCATTTGCTTTAAGGGGCCAATTTTGCATTTAATGAAGTCGATGGAAAAAAACATTGAGTTGAATGATGCAACATAATGTCCTTAATGAAAAAAGTAATCTCATGTTAAGACCCACTTTTGAACCTATTTAGCTTGATGGAAATCTTTCTTTTGATTTCAAAAGCATCATATTGAAATGCCAAGTATTCAAGAAGGGAGGTATCTAGAAATTCTCTTTACATGGAGTGCACCTCATCTATTCAAAGTTTAAATTAAGTCATGAAGAGACCAGTTCATGATCCCACAGATATGGTCAACTACTCATATGTTTAAAATGATCCTGGGCTCATACACCGGGCTCATAGCACCTGAATATCTTTATGTTTAACTCTTTCTGCCAATAAAATTCTCTCTGACATTTATGGACCCTGCCATTTTGACTTACTGTGTGCTTATGCTAAAATTCCAAGGAAAATGTGTAATTTTTTTCTCTCCCCATATAGTCTACCTTAATAAGGAACAATTCATTTTACTTAGACTTTTCTTTTTTAATATCACTGTAGCCCTGAGACCAGACAGAGAAAATATCAACTGGAATGTTTAAGGCAGGAGATGGTGGCAGTGGGGAAAGGACACAGAGGGAAGAATATTATGAAAGGAAACTGCTGTGGCTGGTCTATTGTTAAGAAAAAGCAACGGCCTGGAACAATACTTCCTCAGTCTGAATTCAGAAGGCATAAATTTGGGGAATAAATGGATCAGTACTTCTGCCCTTTGGGTAAAATTTACCTCAAAATAAAAAATTTTTTTTAAGTTCTGGTGGATCCAAGAGTTAAGCAAATCTTATTTTGCTCCTGGACTAAAAAAACCTTTAAATTAAAAAAAGGCAAATTCTTATTGTCAGGCATGACTTTTCTCCAAAGCAATAGGGATAACACAGGACAGGAGAGAAAGCATATAAACCCAAGTTATTTTTTTTATATTGATAAGACCCTCTACCCTGATAAGAAGGTCATCAGTACAGGGCCACCATGGCTGGGCCTCCACACAGGCTACAGGTGCACCCTGGCCACAATAAGGCCCCAGCATCAGTAGGGACCATGATGGCATTGACATTTATTAGGGCAAACATCACTTGGCAATGTTTCAGTACTTCCCCCTCCCTGGTACTGACCATAACCTTATCCTCTTTTAATCATCTAACTACTAAAAAGTCTCAGATTATTTAATAACACAGCTAAAGCCTGGAGGTCAGGAAATGAGGTTTCTTTCATCACTAGAAAGGAGAGCAACAGAAATTCTGTTGAAGAAGACAGCAGAAAGAGGAAGAGGAGCACTACTTCCACACAGCCCCTCAAGATGCTGACACTGAAATCAGAACATGGAACCTGAATTTTAATTGCAAGATGCAGCTTCTTAGATTAATAAGGAGAAGAAACATTCCACTGGCAATCAGGTCCTTCAGCAGAAAAAGCAGAGCATCCATGGGTACGACTTAACCTGGCCTGCTCCACTTAAAACCTTGAGCTACCTGAAACACATGTACAGTTGTCTATGCTTTTCTTTTTAGATGGGAAATCTGGGGGCAGGGACTATCTTCTTCCATATATTTGTACAACTAGACAGTACTAAAGAGACCTATTTAACATTAGGGCAGAGTATTCATCCTTTGATGGATATTTAATGTCGGTTATACATCACTGTTAGATCAGTATATAAACACACATATGCTCTTGGACAAAAGCATCCATGCATCAAAACTCTGCATCCATACTTTAATGTACTTAATTGAGTAAGCCATTATCACTAATTATGGTTTATATTTTCATAATACTGTTTTATGGTTATTACCTATTCCTTTCTATCTATCCATCTATAAGCCTTACATGCTATGGTGCTATCTGAAGAGCTCTTTGTTTCTCACAAGGCTAGAAATCACCACCCAGGCTGATCTCAGAGCTTTGACACCACCCATTCTGCACTATCGGGGCTGTACACTGATTTATTCAATTACACATACAAATTTCACACTTTGTGAAATGTTCACACGTGCATGAGCACACTCCCCAGGGAGCTTTCCCAGGCCTCTGATGCCCTCTGAATTAGCAAACACTATAGGGAGAGGAAAGGTGGTGCAAAGATGAAACCAATGTTTCAAGCACTTTATTAATTCCTTCTAAGTACATGAAAACAATGCATCAATAGAGGTTGAACAGCTCAAAAGAGAGAAATTATACAAACTGGACACCTACAGAGAAAAATATCAAAAAAGGATGTCTTGAAATGAAAGATAAATTTTGAAGAACATGGATTTGAGAACTTTTTGTATCCTCTGAAAACTTTTCATCAAAGGACTATCACTGGATCTTTTTAAATGGAGAAAAAAGACTTCACCTCCAGGGGTGTTGGCGTGCTACTGACTGGCACAGCCTTTCTCCTTCTGAGGGGTTGCTCCAAAGTCACAGCTTGGCTGGCAACGTGAGGAAACGACAGTTCCTGGTTTCCCCATCACAGAGCAGTAACAGAGCACACCACAGGGAGCAGCAAAATAGACACCAGTGTGCAAGCATGTGACAGGAGAAGTAAGTATCATGTAGGCCCAGCAATTAAGAATTGCTTTTAAAGTGTATTTTATTTTATTTTATTGTAAATATTTGTATTAATTAAAAAGTCTGATTTTTCTGAGCACTGCTGGTGGTGATGAGGCTACAGCCATGGCTTGGTGCCAGAGCAGAACAGGTTCCTTGGCTGTACTGCAAAAGTAAAGCTGCCTCCACAGAGATCTGCCAGGTCTCCTAGATTTTTGACATATGATATACAACTTTAGCCGGGGTGGCAACTCCACAAAATGCATTGTTTTTCCCAGTCCATACCACTGCCTTTTGTTTTTCACTGGTTGCATCTGATATCAGGCACAGATAAAACAGGGTAGTGTCTCAGTTGTCAGTAGAGTGGTGCAGAAACATCACAGCAAAAAACAAACAAACAAACAGCCAAACGAACAACCCAAAAAGTAGCAATATAGAACTTTTTTTGTTTTACTAGGATTTATTTGAAGCCCTAACTCCTGATAAAAAATTCTCAGCAGGAATCACTGGAAGTTTTTTAAGGACTCCAACCAATCCACACAGACTTCAGCAACAATGGGAAAAATAATCTAGGTATATTAAAACAGATCAAATAAAGCTCAGTTCTCAGAAATAATAACGGCAATTTTTGAGCTACAAATAAGGTAATGCATGTTAACATATGTATGAAAGTAGCCAGCAAAAGATCCACATGCAATTCAAGTCATTCTACTCTATGGTTGAAATGAGCACAGAGGTAAATTCAACTTGTTACACTGCGGATCAGTCTAACACGTGCTCAGCCTGACCCTCTCATTTTATCACTGATTAAATAAATATTATATGAAAAAAATTCAAGGGAATAAAAAAAAAAAAAAGGGAAAAAAGAAAGAAAAGGGTAGACAAAGAGACTAAGAAAGAAAAGAACTATTGAAAGCCTGTGCAGACAAGTATGAATCAACTATTCTAAAAAGCAGATGCAAAATGAAGCTGCTTAAACATATAAGGCACTTCTACATTGTATTCAAATAATGCTGAAATTATAGAGCTGTCATTTGCAGACCTGTCGAGGGTGCCTTTCTAACCACATTATGATTTAGCATTTCTCTTAGAAGGTTGTAGCAATTTTGACATTAGAGTCATTGGACAGAAAAACCATAAAATGTACTCAGAACATCACCTCTCTTTTTTGTAGTCTTAAAAAGAACTCTGATATTTTTGCTGCTAAAAATTTTTTTTAAAACCCTAAAATTATTTGTAAAATTGTAAAATTCTAGTCTCAAGAGAAAGAGAGATGTCTACACACATCTGTAGAACAAATGTAACTGTGAAGATTTAAATAAATTTGATGGCATGTAACATAATCTGACATGGCAGGAGGTTATTTTACAAACTGTGAAGGGCTCTGCCCACCAGTGTCATTAGAGCCTCCTTCAGAGGCAACTCAAAGATGCAGATTTTTCTGGAGGCAAACACCCAGATGGTGGAAATGGAGATTGAGGGAGCAAAGTAACACTTGATGACTCGCTTCCCAGACTGCTCAGCTCCTGGTAAGGCAGCAGGTGTGGCATTTAGACAGAGAATCCCCATAAAACCGAAGGGCAGGTCCAACCCAGCGCCGGCAGTACGGAGCCGTGTCCGGATGGCTTCGTACCTGCTTCAGAGACAGCACTGGGATTTCATCAGCAGGGTCCCATCCCTTAGGTGGGTGCGTGGGGAAGGGCTGCAGATATCACTGGGAAGGCACATTCCCCTCTGCCAGCTGCTCCTAGGGCTCCTGCCTGGCCACAGGGTGCAGCTCTGGAGCCAGCACACGGAGAAAGGCGTCGCTGTCAGGGAGCCTGAATTGCTCAGAGATAATTGCTGGCCCTCACAGGTCCAATTAGCAGTTACATGCTCACTGAGACAGCCCCCCAGACCAATCCTTTTTGTACACACATAGATTGAAACTTTCATTGCACACTGCATTGTGTCTACTAGCTTTGCAGTTGGTTTTGAACAAATCAAAGGCATATCTGGAAGACAGAACTGGCTCTGGACATGAACAAATATATGGAATATACATATACCACCAAAAAATTTGAACTGCAAATGCTGATGAACCATGCAATAGATTTAAGGGGGTATTTTTTTATCACTTGCTCAGATTGTTACAATGTGATGAGATAATCCTAACCATTTAGCTCTAATAAACTCACCGATCACGAACAATGGCTGCATTAAATCTATTGTCACTAGCAGTAACACGAGGAGCAAAGGCTCAACGGCTCTTCTCACAGCATTTGGTTTTATTCACTCAGTCTCTGATTCCACATCAGCTGCCATCTGGACAAAATTCAGAAACCATGACACCTGCTTGAAGAATAAGAAGCTGATCAGATGGAATGGGCTGAGACTTTATCTTGAGAGCAGAAATGTGAATTGTTGGTAACACAATCGCTTAAAAGGTTTGTAAATTATGTGCCTTCAGCTCAACATATGGCTCATGTGAAATATGCACTTGTGAACTTTTCTCAAAACTTGAGCTTGGATGATATAGTGTGGTTGTTTCATAAACACAAGGTATAAATAAGTAAAGCTTTACATGTAGACAAACAAGAGAGAGTTTCCATGGCTTTCAGCACCCTTTAAAATAATGATACTATTTTACTTTTCCTTAGCAGCATACAAACACTAATTTTACCCAAAATATCCACACAAACCTCACAATACGGCTGTAAAATCCAGGCAAGGAAACCTGTGGCCTTCTGGTTATCATTTGGTTATCAGGCGTGGAAACCAGTCCCTGCTGTCATTCTGTCCAGGCAAAGAGTAGAGATGTAGGTCCTCCTTCAGCTGGGTGGAGCATGGCCCCTGAACACCTCTACCCTAGCACAACTGGAATTTCTGCAAGGAGAGGTATGGTCAGAAAAAAGAGTAGTCTATCTCTAAGAGAGAGGTGACTGTTTCTGGAGGCTCTGGAGTCAGCAGGGAAACCCACATGAATGACCCCACCTTCTGCAGACCAGTGAAACTCCTGATATCTACTCACTAATGCATTTGTAGAAGCATAAATACCAGTTTGCACACACAATGCAAGTATTTCAAGCCCTGTTTTGTTGATTTTCTGGTATATATATATATGTGTGTGTGTGTTTTCACATGTGGGGATTTCTGGGTACTGATAGTCAAGAACAGAATCTGAAGAAACATGGCTTCTTATTACCCTTAGTGACACCAGCCAGTGCTGCTGAGACATTAATGAATTTCTTTCCATTTCTTTCACAGTTTTGCAGGGAAAAAAACCCTAGCTGTTCAGAACTTTTTCAGGAGGATGATACAGATTTTAAAAAATTAGTCCCCCAATCTAATGCCAAGTTATGGTGCTTTATAGCAGCCAGATTTGCAGTGCTAAATGGTCTTCTGCAGCCTCATCTTTCTGCCTGCCTACAAGCAATAGTGACAAATTACAGTTGGGGGGGGAGACTGAAGAAAGAAATATTCCATTTTTAATTGCCTTTTCATTTTCTTTTTATAGCCATGCTTAAACTGTGAGTTATCAGAAGCTGTTCGAAGTCTTTCTTTTACCATTTTAAAATATATTCCTCCTAAAGCCAGATGAAAAATATGGTTAATGGGGTTTTGTGACTCCCACAAAGTCCCCTACAAATTAAGGGACTTTGAAAAAATGTCAGCTGCCCAGTTCCCAAGAAAGAAAAATTAAACAATAAAGGCTTATCGACTTGTTCCTGAGAAGATAAAGCACTTATGAATGAGACCCTCTCATACTCTCTGGTTTGTGATCAGAGCAATTTCCAAGATTCACAGAAAATATTCTGATTAGCCAAAAAAATGCTCTGATGAAATGAGGTTTAAGATTTTATAACTGAATCTCATCCTCCCTTCAACCTGTTTTCATACGATGTGCTGTCTCGTTCAGTCATGCTGCTATCACTACCAATTATAACCAATGCCATAAAAACATCACATTCATGCAGATCAGCTGATTGTGCCAAGTTCAAGAAAGGACAGCAAGATAGAGATGACAGCAGCTTCTGCTGGCTCTGCTCCCGAGTCCCTGCAGGCCTGTTGTTTTTCTCTTTTGCAGACCTCCAGGATTTCACTCTCAGAAAAATTAATGCCAGGCCTCTCTCTAGGAGGACCTGACTCCCAGTCCACTGACACCATTGAGGGCATTCCTATTGACTTTGTCTTGTCATCTGCAGAGCTCTTCATCTTCCATGTCTTCCTCTTCCACACTATTTTGGATCTCCCTGCGATGTGTCAACCTGAGCAAAAGCCTTAAACTGCAAACTTCAGTCCCACATCACATATTCAATACATACACTCCACATACAGATAAAAGTAAGATTATGGCTGCCAGTTTTGCTCCTTGTATGGCTTCTAGATGGTCTAAAATACCTCAGAGCAGAGTAGGGGGGAAAAGAAACCTGTTTTTTAAACTCTAAAAATTTTTTTTATTTCCCATTAAATTTTCGATTTTAAATATTCTCCCTTGTGGAGTCCTGTCCTATGCCAACTAGTGAAAGGGAGGCAACACAAAAGGAAAAGGAGGGATCATACTACATTTTTATTGTCCAAGCACAGTAAACCAGGCATCTTTCTAGAACTTTTCTAGACATGTGGATTTCTGAATTAATTTATTTGGAAATTGAAAACTATTTCACCTGGAAAACTATAACTGTAGCTAGCTAGTTATATTAGAATTGAAAATTGCATTAAAATGTTCTACGTAAGCTAATGCCATTAGCAAGAGCAAGCTGAAGAAACCACCTTCTCTTACAATGGTCAAAAGAAAATGAGATTTTAAAAATATTTTTCTTATTCTCTTTTTCTCTGTTACTTCATTTTCCTGGCATTAGAAATGTGAGGGCAGTTTCATCAGCAACAAGACAGTGGTCACCAGCAAAAAGGAGGATCATTCACATCTCCATATAAGCAGCAGAAAAACCTGGCCTATAATGTTCACTGCAGATTTTTTTTTAAATCCTACATAATAATTAAAGATAAGTAAGGAATTTCTCTTATTTATTCTAATCCTTAAAAAAAAATCTAATATCAAGACAGCTGAACAGAATGTTCTACTATGCTTTGGCCTCCCAACCTGCCCAGAGTTGCATAATTTTAGCATTCAGCTGATTTGACTAACTAAGCAGGGACAGCATTAATTGCTGTGAGAGGCTGATGTGGAAGAAGAGTCACATTCTTCCCTTAACATGGCACAGTCTGCCATGACTCTGCAGAGTGACACAGCGAACTCAGAATAGCAACTGAACCTAGTGGGTCTTCCTAATGCCAGACAGGGAAAACAGAAAATGATGGAGTGTCTCTGAATTAAAAACAAGAAGCAGAAACTATGCAAAGTCTGTAAAAGTAGCTCATGCTGAAGGAATATTTGCTTTGATTTAATTGATGATAAAAGAAAACCCAGGAGAAGGGTGAGTTTGGATGACATTCAAGTGTGTGTCCTGTGTTAGGAGGAGGGTAGAGATACCATCTGCTTACACTACCCTTCATTGCTAGAACCACAATGGTACACTGTACATATGTACAACTATGAAAAGAGCCTTTGCTACACAAGAAGAGGCCATGGCCAACAAAGTCAAAGATTTCCTGTTTTTCAATTGCTGGCCTGTGCTAAGGCATCTGCTCTGGAGCGGTTGGTGGAAGGTAAAACTAACAGCTGTGGGGTGCAGCAGGAAGGAGCTACCTGCTCTTTTTGGAGTGAATTTTCCCTGTACTCATTCTCTCCACATAAGAGAGAAATATTGAAGAAGTGCAGTTATGTTTCATTTATTCCAACAAAAGTGACTCAGGAATTTTTGGGCTGTTAGTTATATGTTGAAATTGATGCATCGGAATTCTAAAAAATGAAGGCATGTTTTTGTCAAAGGTGATAGAAACAAATGAGGAAACAAATGCAGAGAAGATATTTGCTAACCTCCAGGAGCAGAAAATCCTTTGTCTCTTCAAATAAAACCAGATTCAAAAAAGAGTCAGGCTTTCTGTATCGCATAAACAACCTGATGACCACATCTCTTTCTCACCAGTAACAGACGCAGGAGGTATAAAATCACTTTCCTGGTCAAATGCTAAAGAGACATTGTATATAAAATGCACAGACAAGCAGAATAGGTTTACATAATGTTAATACAGACAAATGACATGTACAACATATCTAGCTGCAATTTAATTAGATTAATTAGATCAATATAATTAGCAGTGGTATATTATGCTATCAAGACTTAGCCTTGCAAAGAAGGCCTCTAAAAATGGTTTACAGTCTTAAAGCATTGTAACAGCGTATGCAGTATCCATGCTATCACGCATCAATATCACCACTAACACACTATTAATACTGGGAGTTTATAGGACACTCAGGAGACACATAAAACACTACCCTTGCAGAAGAAAATTCTGATAATGGAGTATGTGAAATTATTTCTAGTGTTGAAAAGAGCTCATGGAACTTAATTCCAAACAACAGCATGGTCATGATTATATAGCAAATTAATTTAACCCATCAAGGCAGAAGCAGACATAATGAACAAAACAGATTGAGAAAGCATGACTTACCAATGAACACTTTGCTGAGAGTTCTCCCAAAGTTTTGTACACATAATAAATCACAAGTGGCTGTTTAACTATTGCATCATCTACTTGGACGTAGACTAAATGTCACACTTGGTGAAATCTTATACAATTGTTATTGTTATCATGAGTGATTTTGCATTAAACAGGTCTGTGTGATTGTGCTTGGACATCTAAACCTCCATAGTGGTGAAAAAAATGTTAATTTATATCTGCTAGCACTCCCAGTATACTTAGGCTCAAAATGTACCAAATAAACTTTGTATGTGTAACGTCTCAAATCAACCACTGTGACTTTCTATATGCTAAAATGGTAACCCTTGCAAGAAGGAAAGAACAAAAACCCAGCACTTCCAGCTTGTTCAAAATAGAAATAGCCAATAAAATTCAGCAACACAAAGTGATAAATTCACCAAAATTCCTGTTTATTGTTCCTCTAACTAAGAAGAGATGTCAAGTCAATCTGCATTTTTAATCTTTAGTTTGCACCAAAGTCTACTAAGATATAAGGCACACAGGCTGCTTAGATAGAAAAGGCTTGGTTTTTTTCTCTTTGCATTTGGACACATGTAAGAACACATCTGTTAATGGAAGGGATAAAGTAAATGCCTTGAAGCTGCAATGCAGAAGATACATGGACAAGGGAAAAATACTCAAATGCATATTTCCATTTTTTAGCCTTTACCAGTGAAAGATGGTTCAAACTATATTTCCATTTGATCATGCAGTGCTGAAGGAATAAAATCAACCCATTAAATATATAATGCTATCACGTTCACCTCCCTAGAAGACTGAAGAATCTAAGACAAAATGGCCATATTTCAGTGTGTGTATCTTGACTGCCCACAAGAATTAGGTTCCAGACATCTGTAAGTATAATAAAAGCTCAGATGCAGAAATATGTGATGTGGCTCAGATTTTCTTTACTACAGATACAATTGAAATGTATGTATTCCCCTACAACAGTCAAAGGAACTCATTCCCTTCTCCACAGTTTTTCAGGATTATTCTGTTCATTATTATTGATACATTAAGATTTACAGTACTGCTACTCCAAGTCATCTGTCCTTGATCACACAATTTATGGATTTGGCTTTTTATTATTTTCAAGAAAAATACGAAGAAAAAAAAAAGAAAAATTTATATGCACAGTGAATAGTTCCCCTTGCTGTTTGTTGGGAATACATATTAATGTTTTACTGAAAAAACCGCATCATTTTGGCCTTATCCGTCCTTAGTATCATGTTGTATATGCACTACTTGACTTTGACTTTAGTTAATTTTGCATCCTTATTACCTACAATCTACAGTCTGGTCTTCAGTAGATTTACACTACCAGATAAATAGAATAAAACACAGAGGACTGAAATAGAGTGCCTTGTGTCTGGAAATAGTCACCTATATTATGGAAATTGTGAAAGCTGAAAACAAACATTATAGCTTTCCAGGAGTTTTTAATGTGCTGATAATTTTGGTTTCTCTGATAGAAAAATTTGCTTTCTCACTTTCTGTGTGATATATTCAGAAGAAGGTAGTACTATTTTCATGTGTGAGTGCAATTAGTAAAAAGAAGGTAGGTAGTCCAGCTGATATTAAATTAAAAACTTGGGAGCAGAAACCATTTGTGTCAATTTTCCATTTTGCCACTCTCCTTTCAAATAGCTGATTTAGGATACTTCGTCACACACTAGTATTTTATGGTATGTATATTTTTTGACAGCTAAATGACAAATTTGTCTGAAACGAAGCCATTCTTTGAAGAGTTAATTATAACCTGTGTAATATATTAAAGAAAATCAATATATATTTGGAATGCGTCACTATTGAGTCTTATTCCAAACAGAGTAAACCTATTCTAAAAATTAAAGCTCGACTTTTAACTCAGGTTTTGCTAAAATAATCTGAGAGTTAAGTAGTAGAAAAGAAATAATTTGGCAATATATCTGTCCAACAATCCCTTTCTAATATAACATTATATAGTCTGCTTGTATGATGTACAGCTGAAAAATTCACATTTAATGTTGTTTGACAGCAAAACAATGGGTCAGACTGGTCTTATTGCTGAACATCTTAACAAATGTGATATTTGGACTTTGGAAACTGTCACCAAATTTTGGGTATCTGTTCTGATCTTTTAAGCTCTTTTAAATAATTGGACAGAGATCTGAGAATTCATTCTGAGATTTTCTCAAGGAGAAAATTTTTTAAAAAGGCCACACTAAATTTTTTCAGTCATCTCCACAACTAGAAATTTTGTTCTCAGGTAACTACCAGTAATTTCAGCATATGGGTATTGTCATTCTAATTTCTTTCTATGTCTAACACTTACTACAGCAATAGTATCTCAGTTCTGCAGCTACAGACATCCAAAGCATAATGAACCAAAATTTTAATATCAAATACCTCAAAATGTTTTGAAGTTGACCCATCTTTTTCCTGCAGTGATTACAATGCTCAAGAAACAGATTTCAAATATATCATTTGTACAAACTACAAATACAGTAGTAAGAGAGAAAGACCCTGAAACAGAGAAACAAAAAGACAAGATTTATCATATGCATTGGTGTTATAGTTCCAAAGGAAGCTTGAAGAACATTAAGAACATACATAAAGCCATTTCCACTCCATTTAGGGAAGAGAGGTTATATGTTGATGGTAGCTTCACATATAATTACCTCTCTAGATATCTAGCATTATCCTGTCTCATCTGGTCATACTTTGGTCAGGTAGGTTCTGCAACTGAACAATCATTTTAAGAAAACAGGTTTTATCACTGTAGCTGAAAAGAAGGCAGTGGTAATGTAAAACCAATCCACTGTTTGCAGGATTATGGGCAGATTATGACCAGGATTACAGGAGCAAATCAATATGTCATCTGCATACAATGAACTGAAATTTATGGAGTTTCCAATTTTCATTCCTTGAAGCAATCCTTAGTTGCTGAAAAATCAGGCTAAATGTTCCATTACAATTGCAAAAAGAAAAGAGGATAATGGACAGCCTCGTCTAGCTCCCTGGTGTCATTTTAAAAAGGGCGAGTTTAAATTGCTAGTATGTACAGACCTGGTCAGGATATTACAGAATATTTTTAATCCAATTTTTATTAAGGTCTTTCTAAAGTGAGGAGTGTGAGGGTTTGGAGGGGTTTTTTGCTTCATTTCCATGTATATTTTTTTAAGAACAGTTACCAAGTATTTTCATTTTAATGAGTCCAAAGAGTTACCCAGTGAGTCGAGTGGACAAATCTATATTATCCAAGATCTTGTTTGGTTTGCAAACACAAAACATCCGAATCATCCCCAGTGTACCATAGTGGAAATAAACCAGACTGACCTATGTGGAAATCATTTGCAATGAGCTGGGGAAGTGTCTCAGATATTTGAGTGCCTGTATGTGCCCTTTGTATGCAGGCATGTATTTCAGCTCTTGCAAACAAATTTTGTACAGTATTTAAGAGCAATATTCAATGACGCAGATAGGTAGGAAAACCAGTCCATTGGGATTGTCAAGTTGTCTAATAACAGCTTTTTTAATCAAATGTTCACTTAAAGACTTCCAGTAACAGTTCAGTTGTGTATCTATGATTTCTCACTGAGTGTTTACTGGCAGCTCATCTAAGCATGCATCTTTCCCCACTGTTAGACTTTAATAGCATTTATTATTTCTTATTAAGTCTAAGGTTGCACTTTGATCTGTTGAAAGTTTCAAGGAAGTGCTTTTGTTTACAAACTTTATCTCTTGTTTAAGGCAACTTGGAAGAATAGAGTCTCTGACACTCCTCTTTGAAAATGTATTTATGATTTCTAGATCATATGTCAAAGTTTGAGCCCTTAGTTTTTATAATTGACACAGTTTGGGATACTTCATCTTATTCTTTACACAAAACATGTGCCAGCAGTTTCTCATTTTTATTCTTCCTGGTTTACTTCATACAAATGCATTTCTGCAGCCATGGCATGATGCCGTTTGTTCACTTTTTGTCAGCTAATTCAGTTGAGGTTTTTTTACTGCACATATTAGTATTCATTGATTTTTGTCATTTTAAAACTACTACTGTTATTCAAAATTACTATTGTTGTATCTCTCCTTTTTTTGTGGTCTGCATCATTGTTAATTGTGGTTTTTAATGATTCACATCTTGGATTTTATAGAATATTATTACCATCACAGAATCACATTTCAAATTAATATTTTGGTCTGAAGAAAAGCACTCCTTTTTTTCAAGAAATGCCAGATGCTGTTAATGACGTTTCTTGCTTGTGACAATTGTAAAATTTTTTTTTCTGCTACTTCTAGAGTGGAAAAACTACTCCAAATATCTTACTTCAGTCTTAAAGCCTGTGAGACAGGGGTGAAACAGGTTTCCTCAGTCTTTGGAAATGACAATTTTCAACAGAAAACAGTCCAAACTCATCTCCAAGATACATAGTCTCAAGCTCAATCATCCACAGAACCCTCACCGCAGTGGGCACTGGACTACCTTTCAAATGCTGCAAATACCAGGTTGGTTTGGAAGAATGAAGACCCAAATGAAAAGCCAAAAATGTGTGAGTAACACTTTTGTGACATTTTTACCTAACCCTCCTTTTTCTACAAGATAGATCACAACATATTAATCGATTTTCCATGTGCAGTTCATACATAGCACAAGAGAAAATGAACTGAACTGCTGTAAGCATGAGACAGTTTACAAGCAGATCACTGAAATTAGTCATTCACTGAAGGTAAATGGGCATATGCTTCTTGCTAACCCCAAAAGAAGACCTTCCTCAACATTGCCACCTATGTACTCATGACTGATGGCACCCTCAGCTGAAACTTGGGTCTGTGCATCACACTGACAATCCACGGGGAAGAGCCCTCAGCAAAAGTTGAGCTCTTGAAGTATTGCCTTTCTCTGCCAACTTCATATGGTCTTATCGACAAAAAGCTGGATCCTGATTCTTTTCAACCACATGATTATTTCTCACAGGCACTGGGACATCTGGGCAATAACACTGACTGCCTCTGCAGAAGCAGACAGATAGCTGTGCGTGTGTGCTCTCGATGATGGATCCCAAAAAGATGTTGCAAAACACAGAGGTTTGAAAACTACATAGCCCACAAGGGATGGTCTTTGTCATTTGTCCAAGAGTAACAGTCAGAGCCAGCTCAGAGCTGCACATCCAGCCCAGCCTGGTCCTGTGGGCAAATCATCTGCACCCAGGAGGCTGGTGGTGTCAAAGGCTGTGGATCGATCAAGCAACAGTAACATGCACACCTTCCCATATGGAGATCACCCATCATGACAACTAAAGTTGTACTCCAGACTGATGCCTGATTGCAAAGAGCACTGGATTTTGGCAGCTGGGGTTCTAGACACTCTTTTTCTGGTATTTTTGCTTAGACATAACAGTTAAGAAATCTTAGGTAATCACATTTCATAAAATTGTTAAGGTGAAGAGAGATGGCAGAGAAAGGTCCAAGAAGCTTTAAGCACCCCAGCTTTCAATCGTTTCTCAGTTTAGCTTTAATATAAAAATATATTATTTCTAACTCTAAATCTTCTGTTAAAATTTTAACTTTAAAATTAAAGGCTTCTTTCTCCTAAGAGAATTAATTTCTTTATGGATTTTTGGATTAAAATACAATCTTATGGTTGGACTTCTTATTTTTATGATCCTTACTTAAACAGAAGGTCCTTGGTCCTGTACAAGAAACAAAGAGGGAGAAAAAAATCAGAAACTGTACTTGTCTGGTAGTCTCACATAGCCAATATTTTCAAGTAATACAGAAAAGAAAGGGAAACAGGACAGCAGCTGAACTATGCATAATAATACCTGCTAACTGAGAGAAATGTTGATGAATTTTTTTGCTAGAGTGCTGACACATACACCACAGTACCATGGGAATTACCTAAAACTCTTGCACTAGATTTCAACATATCTCATGTATTAACTGCCCACAAAACTTATATTACAACTGCACACCAAGTATGGGCAAGTAAATTTACAAACTTGAGATAGCTCTGCCCATAAAGTATGAGAGAAATTGGTAAGATCATGAACACCCTTAAGATGGTCATCATACATCAATGTCCTAAATTCACATTTTAAATTGATAGAAATTCCCAAAAAATCTCTAATTATATGCAGAGAAATGCTAAAGGACTGTAATTTATTTCATCCATGCCATGATAGCAGATACAGCTGATACATCTTCAGATGCAGTGCTAAGCAAAGTACTGATATGTTGCTTACAAGTATTAGCAGGCAACCGCAAAAGCACCAGCAGGAAGGTAGATATTCAATTTGCGTAGGACAGGGTCTATACCCCACTTTTATTCATGTTAATATAACAAATTAAACCAGAGAGGTATTGCTAACAAATAGCTCCTGTTTGGGCTAGGATATTAATGGAACGAAAAATTATATGAAGGCTTAGGGTTAGGTTTTGATTGAAGATTTTAGGCTTCTGAATCTATTTAGTAATTAGATGAGGACTAAAGGGAACATTTTATCTCAGAATGAATACAAGTTATTTGTTGGGTCAAAGAGACAAAATCCCAGGTGCCATGTTTTCATCTACTTACCGCAAATGGAGGAGACTTGGCTTCTCAGCAGTGGTCAGTAATCAAATGTGAAAATTCAGTCAACTTAGTATTTTCTCAATTACAAAGCTTCTTAATGTATTGTTTTAAAATAATTGAAAATAAGCATCAGTGGGAATAAAATTCTCATGTAAAAAATGTTTCTGCAGCAGGAATGTCTAAAGAAAATACAGCAAATAGGCCCATTCTTAACAGTTTCACTCTGCCTATTGTAAGTGCTTATGTAAATTACTCCAGGGTTCAGAGCTACATCATCTTCTCTGCTGTATTTTTCTGTTTTCATTCCAAGGGCAATTTCACATAAGAAGGGTGAAAAGAACCACCAGGAGGGGCCAGGATTGCACAGGATGAGGGTTTTTTTCACATTCAGAGGACATATCCTTAGAAACTGTTTTAAAATTTTCTATGGAAAGAGATAATTTCTCAAGGTGTAATTCTGCTAGATAGATTATAAATGTATTCCCATAAAAATTTGGACATGGAAACTTTGCAGTCAGTTCTCATTCGGTCAGTATTATTCTGTTCACTATAGCAATGCAAGAAAAAAAAAATGGCAGGAAGTGATACCACAAACTGTATCTAAAAATGACACAGGAGCAAAAGAAAATCCAGCTTTATAGCTTCAGAACATGTTATTAGTGGCAGAGGGAGATGTTCTGTTAAACTGAGGGAGAGCTATGCTTTCTTAAATAACCTTAGTATCCATTAAGTTTGTTTTTCAAGGTTCATGTGTTGTGATAATTTTTTTTCCTTTGAATTTCACTCTAAGAGAATATAGAATCTATGTAAAATTTAATTATGAATTTGAGTTCAGAATCCAAGGTGTATTGATTTGCATTTTTTCAAATTCTGAAGGATCAAAAAGAATTGGATTTTGGGACTGTTTATAAAGAAAAAATGTAATTCATTCATCTTCTGTCTCTAGTTCCTTGGAACCAGTCTCTCTAGTGAAATATTGAAGAATCTAATCCTTTACATTTCTTCTTCCTCCGCTGATAAAAGAGGAGATATAAAGTGACATGATTTGCATATTTGCTTTAAAAACACCCATTCTTCTCTTGAAGTGTACAAGCACCAGTGCCCTGGTAAAGCACATCTTTGCCTAGGAACATTTGGACAAGGAAGGCATCCAAGACCCTTCACAGAGGAGCATCATGGGGAATAAATTAGGGATACTAAGAAGAGATCTTTCATAATATTTCCATCTGAAAATTGGGAAGCATCAAATGGTGTTTTGCAAACTAAGCCAAAATTCCTGAGACAATCATGGAAGTAAAATCAGTTCTGTCATCTGATTTCTGTCTCAAGAACCCATAATTTGAACTGAAAGTTTCCAGAACCTTGCCATGCCAAAAAATTGGGAACAAGTGGACTGCATTTGGGCATTTTAGATGGATGTACTCAAGAAGATGATGAGTTTTTCAACCTCTTAGGAAGAAAAAATTCCAGCCGTGACATTTGTGTATGAAGGCAACCTTAGGGCAAAAACAGAACAAGAAAATCAAAGACAAGATTACTTCTCTCTGCATAGAAAATAAATTTTCAGAAGGACATGTAGAGCTTTCAGATTTTACTTTAAGTATTTTAGAAATCTGTTTATTAAAAAAGTAAGATATATCTCCATGATGCACACATGCACCAAAATAGAATTATAAAATTATTTTCCACTCCTCTCTGTTTTGGATATTGAAGGATGTGACCATTAAAAACCTTCAACAAACATACAGGTAAATCAATTAATTAAAATTGTGATTAGAGAAAAAAAAGCTGTAAGCGAAGTAGACAGAACAGCTAACATCAGGCAACTGAAACAGAGAGTAGCATAATAGATTGATCAATTTAATGACTGACTAAAACTCAGTTCTAAAATAAGCTGCAGGACAAATAGGGGTAAAAATCCTTCCTGACTACACAGTCGTTTCTTTATGATCAATTCCTTCATCTGCATTGCATAGCGTTGCACAAACTGGTTGAGATTAAAATCTTGAGGCTCTGTTTTTTGGATTTGTCTCAACTGGCAGCTTATTCAAGGTTGTTAGTCAGATCTGATTTATAATTCTCAAAATGTCATGAAGAGGGCTCACATTAAAAAAAAAAATTCATGTATATCATGCAAACATCATTCTGGAGATGACTCAGTCACTGTAGGTTGTGCCACAGCTCTATTCCAATGTGTGCTGCTGTTTGAGCCAGTGATTCTAACCAGACTTCTCTAAACCTGATTTTCCCTGGAAATCCTACAGATTCATTTTTTCCCTTTCTTCTCCTACTCAGAAGACCAAGAAGACACAAATTAATAGATCTCCTGTACATTACTGTCATCCTGTCATACCTTCAACACATCCCAGAAATGGAAAGGAGTAATTAAATCTGGACATGGTTGTTTTCTAACTGTACTTTGGTTACAAGCAAGAACAACAGCAAGAAATAAAACCAGGAACCTGGGAGAGAATTTTATTCATTTCATTAAGGGTGAAACAGTAGCAAAAGGATTGCAATGTTCCTCAGGACAAAAAACCTCTTCTCATGGTATTTCAGCTTCTGGACAAGATGCTCCATGATGTGGATACATCAAATGTGGGGTGGAAAAGTTAGTGTGGAGATGCTGTCTATGCTGAAGGCTTTTCCATTACCCTGTTGGTTGGTTTACATATATTAAACCTCATTCTCAGACTAAATAGAGAAGGTAGGCATATTATGTTGAATCAGTTCAGTTGGAACCTCAGGACATTAAGAAACTGAACTGCAAACTCTAGAGCCTGATTAGCATTTTCCAGGAAAATTAGTTACCCTTTAGTAGTGATTCAAATAAT
Source organism: Chaetops frenatus (assembly GCA_013400775.1). Taxonomy (NCBI): domain Eukaryota; kingdom Metazoa; phylum Chordata; class Aves; order Passeriformes; family Picathartidae; genus Chaetops; species Chaetops frenatus. The sequence goes on along the minus strand of VZTR01029824.1, from coordinate 364,321 downwards.
AAAAATTTTCTTTCAAAATTCAAAACCTGCTTATATGGAAATACTCCTATATTGCCAAAAAAAAAGAAGAAATATATAATTCAGACGTTGTCTGCTCTCATTCTTGGTGCATTTTGCAGGCAGCTTTCAACCCCAGAAACTCATTTCAATCTTTCCTCTAGGACAATGCAAAGGCAATGTGCTGGAAAGCATCACACAGTGTATGTCTCTGGCTTCAGTGCCTGGGTGAAAAACACTGTGCATCTGGAAAGCCTGTCCCTGAAAGAGAAAGGAGACAAGAAACAATATCCCCACAACTCTCACAAAGTCTGATTTGCAAATCAAAATACTTTGTTCTTTGCCAAAAGTGTATATAAATTCCTCTAGCCTTTAAAAACAAAAGTTTGGGTTTTTAATCTCCCTTGATGAAATCTGAAATCTAAAAAATAATAATCCTTAAAAAAACTTACTCTGTCTGATTAGAATAATTTAACCATCTAGTCACTCATGTGCTTTATGTTTCTACTTTAAGTAACCACAATTTTGGCTACAATAAAAATGGTTATTACAAGCATGGGAATTTGCAGAAAAAATTACCAGAGGTTCAACTAAGACTGATACAAAAAGGTTGATCTGCTTCTTAAGAAAAAATCCAGAAGTCACAAATTATATTTCAGAGTTGCTTTATATGAAAAAGTCGAGACATAATTTTATATTGTTTCATATTTCAGAAGAAATTAAACTCCATAAAATATAAAATCCATCTTTTACCTGTCTATTATATAGTGTCATGAAAGGAAGGAAATAAATGTTTTATCACTGTCAACTTGAATATGCAGCTTAGGCCTTTCTAGCTCCATTTTAAGAATAGTCAAGAAGGAAAAACAATCTCAAATGGTGATTAACGTGTTCCATACTGAAAAGGTTAAAAGGTATATTTTGGGACCTTCTGCATGAATACACCCTGGAATTTTATTACCCAATTCTAAAGAATATTTTGTTTTTCATATTTAGCTTCTAAGTAAACTAAGTCCTACTCATTTCAAAATGCCAATAAAATCTTCTTCAAAGTATTTTCTAAATAGATACAAAATGTGAAGACTTTTAGTTCTAATTAAAGTACTTCTCATATGTGTTCAATTTCACAATTCTCCTTAGGTTGAATAAAAAGTAACCATGCATCCCTCCAATTTGAGCAAGTCTAACATACAGTTTAGAAGTTATATTGGTTTTTTTAACTGGGACATTAAATCACCTTAATGTGTTGCATCTACCCAAGGTCTTGCATGTTACCTAGGACCCCACCAAGATTCAAAACTATTTTTCTCCATGACTCCATACTGTTGTTATCAGTGACAAGCAGAATTATTTCCGATCATGGAAACAAAGACATAGTAGACCCCACAACACAGGAATGTGGAATAAGGCTGTCACACCCTAAAGTGGGCTGTGTTGCTCTTAGGAGAGTCATGTGAGACTTTTATTCTGGTTTTTTTTTCAGCCGAACAATAGAAATCATACACATATATTACTACATCATTACCACAGCAAATTCTGTACACCTCCCTTAACTTTATGTTAATTTATGCTACTATTATGTCAATATTATTAGTACTAACTCTAACAAATATTTTTTTGAAGTGTACCTATTTTCCTGGACATGAATATGGGGACAAAGCACTCCCAAAAATGAAGAGTATTGCCAATACAACTGGCTGGAAATACTTTTGACAAAATAATTTTAAAAAGGAATATTTAAAATTGTCCAAAGATGCTTTAAAAACTTACATGGGGTTTTGCCAAATTTTTTTTTCAGAGAAAAATGAAGACAAAAGTTCCGTGAATGAAGAAAAATGTGCTGTTTGGATCTCTTCCAAATGAATCAGTTCAGGGATTTTTTTAATGCATTACAAACGTGTAGTTTTCAATGTAAAAGCAGCAAGGGGCAAAAAGGTAGTAAAAGGATGAGATTTTTCCAAAGTGATACACCTTTATTGCTCAGAAATATTTTGATGGGAGCAGAAGATGGGAACTGAAATCATTCAGTCAATAGAAATTTAAACCTTGTATCTCTTACAATTTCATTCCTTCACCTGCATTTCTTCAAGTAGGCAGCAGAACGTTAAAATTCAGGTTAAATGTGTGTTACAGGAAGTGTTTTTCATAAGGTTTTTTCCTGTGTCTGCAAGCTTCAGCACCAAAGCCTTCTATAAAACAAGCTGAAGCAGCCCTTGAGATGTTCAATAAATGGCCAAAAAGGTACATGTGTAGTTCAGCCTACAAAACTCTCAGTAGATATTATTTCCCAGGGATCCAATTGCAGACCATGACACATTCTGGAAGAGGTTCTGCATAGGTAAAATATCTCCACAAGGTACATAAAGCCTTTCACCCGGTAGCATTGCCAACGGCATAGAGATTTTCTCAAATGATTTTGGTATGGTTGCAAATTGAAAAAACATCTATATACTTCAGTGAAGGAGAATTCTGGGTACAAATTCAAAAGCTTCATTTCCTCCAGTGTACAAAAAGAAACTTGCAAGTCTACACACAGATCACTAGGAAAAAGAAATAACATTAGGAATAAGTCCTGCACAGATTTTTGGCTGGCATCAGTAGTTTTGTCTAAGGGTATTTTCTGTCTAATGCTGGCTGCTTGCTGCTTCATAACACTTGACAAATTCTTGGTTCCTAAAATCAACCGTAAATGTTTTGAGAATTGCTTCATTTAGCAGGGAGTTTTCAGGACCTCACCATAGTATTCAGTGTAGTGCTGTCTTCCCTTTTTAGCTTATCCCTATTTTTATACATTTTCAATTCTGAAAACTTTCTTTGTCTCCACCCTCCCCTGGACCACAGGCGAGATTTACAATCTGTAAACTGGAAGTTCCCCAGGCATGAGAATTTCTCCTGGAGGGAGCTCTATTTTGGGAAGGCTAGGGCATACAGAAGCAGCACTTCTAAATGTAGCGCTTAGGGGATAAAAAAGAAGACAGTAGAACAACTAGGGATTTTTTGCAAGTGCACAGCAGTTGTGAATTCCTATCAAGTAAGTATAAAGGGACCACCAAAATAGCTATTTTATAATCTCTCTCCAGAACCACAGCAACATACGTTTTGAATAACAACCATTCAAGAGACAAGAAATTATACACATTATAAAAAAAGTAAGGGAGGAATATAGTGAAGAAAAGGAATTTAGGTAGGTAAGCTGGCAAAAATCACATACTGAGAATCCAGTTGATACAGATAGCTAAATTGACAGACCTCCTCCAAAAACTAACCTTCAGAAGGCAAGATATCAGCACCTTGTCTGGAATATTTTGCTGGATAAATTCTATCCAAAATGAGATACCATACTGTAAATAAAAGATCAACTGTTCAATGGTTGTGTCAGAACTCTGAGCTTCTGCTTTGTTCCCCAAAGTACAGATATTATACCAAGGCGGTACAGTACAGGTTTCCATCACTCAGAAATGCTACATTTTAAACCAGAGCTTGTAAATGAAACATTTCACTCTGCAAAACCAACCTTAGGACTAGTATAAAAGAACCTTGGTTCACTGCTGTCTACAGTACTACTGAAGGTAGAAATCTTAACTTGAGCTAATAAAAAAATTATGCCTGATTTTACTAAGAACTTAGACAGCCACTTTAATAACAAGACCATGTTCCTAGGAAGATTAGCAAAGCAAAACCCAATTCAGAATGAAAAAAAAATCAAAGAGTTCAAGGTGCTTTTAATATTTGCTTATGAGTAGCTCTGACTTTGCTTTGATTGTATGCTTGAAGTCCATTTTCTGCGAATTCTCTAAAAATTGCCTGCATAATATTTGTTTTGCATGCAACTAGAGATTAAAGCAAACAAGCTATTTTCTCTAGCACCTTTAGCTGGCAGTCATGGAAATACCCAAAACATGTTATTTTTGTAGGCTTCCTGAATTTCTGAGTTCAAAAACTGTATCAGAGGACAGCAATTCCTAAGCAGCACAAGCAGAGCAGCACAATTCAGCCACATAGGCAATATATTTGCCAGGAAATACCATGTGACTCCTTGGAGATGCTCCTAGGATCTCTTACTCATGCTTGGGACAGCCCTGGCTAGTGTTTCCTTCCTATGAAAACAAAGAGAGAAATTAAGGAGAAAGAGAAACCTCTTAGACTTTCCCTTTTAATGTGATATAATCTATCCTCTCACAGAGCTAGAAACTAGCCTTGAAGAATAATTGCTTTACTTACATCAAGGGAACAAATAGGTTCTTGAAATTTGGGATTGTCAGGGCATTGAAAGACAAAAACACTGATTAGGAAAATGAACTGAATGCCATGCAATTTGTGCAGTTCAAGCTACTTTAAAACAGCAGGATTTTGGAAGGTTGTTTGGAGGTGGTGATGGTCCTTTCTTATTCCGTTACTGCACTTTACTTACTAACCATGCAGTCAATATATGACTCTCTGTTTCCAAGTCACTCTTGTGCATGAAAAGCCATGTTGGACTGTCAAAATAAATGAATATAACAAAAATAGCAAAAGAAAAATGTTTCCCAGGCAGTAAAATTGTGTCTGTTATTTCACCTGTGTCTGTCATATTGACTTTTCCCAAATTTTATGAATTAGGCTTGGTAGAGCCAAGCCTGCTTTTTTTTTGGCAAATAAACTATTATCTCTCCAAATTTTATTTTCTTCCAATCATAACAAAAGAGTGCCATCAACAGCCTCTGAAAGCTCTCTGAGTTTGAGTGCAATGCTCACAAAGAAAGAAAACCTCCCTGATAACTGCTGTTTTCTTTGCAGATGAAAGAAGAGTTCACACCATTTGAACTTTGATGACCCACAAACCTGTACCATTTTGACCCATATATTTTATTGAAATAGGCTAAAATATATTCCACTTTATAGCTAGCTATATAAAAAGAAGTTAATATCTCATACATCCCTCTGTAAAAATATTTTCTTCATTGCTGCATTTTGGAAAAGCTACTACTTTGCATTTAATTTTTTATTGATTCCAAGGTTTATTAGGAGTCTCTACAGGAAAGGAAAAAATCAGTAAAAAAAAGTTGCAAGTATCCCTGCAGATGACCTCCCATGTAGACTGCTCAAGACTTGACTGCTCAAGGACATCTGCTTTACCAGTCAGTGAAAACACTCTTACCTACAAATAAGTTAAAATGGCAAAGGAGCTTTGAGAATCAAAAACACAGCACCACAAGCATTGGCTAATGCTGGAATGCGAAGCACAGTCCTTGGAAACAGATGGTTTAATACATCACAATAAATCTCTTACCAGCCTTTGAAACATAGTACTTCAGATAAAAATAAGTTTAAGTTACAATCTGTGGACAAAATGTTGTCCTCAGAGGAAGAAAGGAAATGCTTTCGACTTTACTGAGAGTTGCAGCTCAGAAAGAATTTAATAAATGTTTCTAAAGCAACTGATCAAAAGTTCCTTCTCAACTTATTTCATAATTATGAAATTCAACCTAAAACACTACATAGTAACTTAACACTAAAAATGCCTTCAGCTAGAAAATTGCCATTCAGCATTCATCCTTCACACCCAGAACACCTCCTCACCCAGGACACCTGAAAGAGCACCTCGTGATACACCTGTATCACAGACAGCTGTAGGAATGGCAGGACAATTACCAGAGCAAAGTAAGGTTGTCATTTGAGCTAAAAAGTGTTGACATTACATACAGCTGACACATCAGAATACCTGACTGGATTAGCATAAATGAAAGAGCTATAGACCATGACTGTCACAAAGATGTCACATCAGGTGGACTCTGCTTCCTTCCTCGTTAGGCTTTTATGGGGGTCAGTCCTGGGGAGGAGGAAGAACTAAGGGAAGAAAGAAGGGTTAGGTACTTTGGATGACATAGTACAACTGCAGGCTCACTTTTTGACAAGTCAAAGATTGTACTTTTAAAATTAAGAACTTAAAGGAGATTGGGTACAAGATGGTAATTTCTTGATCTAAGGAACATTAACATTCATTTCTAATACTTATAATTTGGCACGTATCTTCAATTGCATCTGCAATGTTTATTCCATCATTTGCTTCGTTTCACATGAGTTCTTTCATTTAAACAATATTCTTCTACAGTAGGGGTGATGGGTCCTCAGCTCTCTCCAGTGGCATCAGCAGCCTCTTATGTCTCCCTCGGTGAAGCTAACAGCGGGCAGAGTTCGTACGGCATAATTTATCTCACTCATGAATGCAGTTCATGAACAAACTGCAGTTTTTACAAGACCGTTTTCTATTTGAAGCTGTCCAATAAATGTTTTGGGCAAACCAATTTCAGTCTGCAAATTGCTCATAAAGTGCTCACGGTGTGCAGTACTCGCAGTACTTGCTACTTGTGATTCACCAGTAGCCTTTCGGATTGGTCAAGCTGATTAGAAGGCTTCCCTTCCCTTCCCTTCCCTGAGCACTGAACTCATCCTACCAAACCACAAGCAGACGAGAAAATGGGAGGTTGACTGGGTAATAAACCAGGACACGCAGCCCAGGGGACTGGCAAAGATATGAAGGTCAGTAAGGATAGACTACCAAGTGTTAAAAAACAGTGTCAGCTTGGATGTTAGGGGTAGAAGAAAGTGCACAGCAGTTCCCAGTGAGGATGTGCAAGTAAGTTTATTCTCTTCTTTATTTACAAGGATGGCCCACACCGAGAAGAAATTCAGGTTTGAGATGACCAATATTGCCAAATTTCCCATGATAAAAAATTATTTCATTTCATCAGCATTATAAAAAGTTGAATTTTTCACTCCTTTACATATAGGAGGACTGTGCCCTTCCTGGATTATTTATTTCAACCATCAGTTCAAAACTACAAGGTAGGAAAGTAGAAAAGTTTATGAAAGAACATGAGTACTGAGTTTTCAACTGTTCTCCAGAAAACAAAAATGAGGTCATCTAAAAATAGTCTTTGATCTGTGTGTGGATACTGTCCCCCACTTCAGGCTCCATATTCTAGAAAAAACAGAAATACCAAGAATGCAATATCCCCTCCCACTCCTCAAATAGTTACCTTAGAATTGAGAGAGAAAAATAAAAACGTTATTTCTCCATACTACAAGTAAGTTTAATCACAGTGCATTTTTCATTCCATTTGTCTCAAGGCAAAACAGAAATTTTAGAGAGGATTGAACAGTTGCCAATAGATCATACAGGTAGGTAGAAAAGCAAGAAAAGGACATAAAGGTATTATTGGCAAAGCAGCATAAGCAAAAGTGGACTCAGTAGAAGAAATATAGGTCAGAGCTAAGGTCTTCACGTCCCTGGAGGCTTGCAAAGAAAGTCTGAAGCTACAGCAAAGTCACAGAGAGTAAGTATTTTCCAAGGTGTTATTGTGCACTTGGCTATTGGTGCTGAGAAGCTTCAGATAAACTACTATAATAATAACTGCAATTTCTGTAGCAGGTATTGCAAGAGTTAAATTCTAAAACACTCCAACACGTCTGGTTCCTCGCAGAAAATGGTATTAAACAAGGTCCAGAAGTACTTTTCTTCCAGTCCTGTAATCAATACTGGAAGAAAAAATAAACTTGAAGCAAGTGAAAGGGAGTCCAAAAGATCAGGCACTTGCTTCATTTCAGATGTGTGGGGGTTTATGAGATTGTGTGTTCTCACATCTTGCCAAGGCCTCAACAGCTGGCCACGTTGTTTGCTGCTTTAAACACAGCAGTGGCACAGATCTCCCAGGGTAAGAAATGCCCTCATTCACAATGCAGACCTCTAACCCAGAACTCTACCCCAGACTCAGAACTTTTAACATTTGGTATCCTGCCAATCAGGGCTGTTCAGTTATCTGCAAATGTTAGGGAGAGGAAATAATGTGTTGAGGAGTAAAAATAATCTATGAATGTATTTTTAGCAGATGGGGTAAGATTTGGAAGAATTCATCATAGCTTTTCAATCACCAATGAAGAAGAGAAAAATTCTGCTCCAGGAGAAAACTATCACTGAAAGCTTGGTGGTAGTGTGAAAAGTCGAAGTTCAGAAGTGAAGCAAGTATGAAATAGAGAGAGCACCAACCACTGTTTCTCCATCAGTTAGTGGCAGTAGCACTGAGTAGCCAAATACTCATCACATCCCATTATACAGGTGAACTGTAATTTTACAGACTGGAAAAATGGCATCCTTCAACGATATTTTGCTTTTGAACACATAGCAAAATACTGTCATCATGTGTAAACACGTACCATAACACTTTTAGTTCTATTTTTCACAGAAAATTTCAATCTCTAGCATCTAGATAAATTAAATGAGGTCATATGTAAAATACTGCTACATGAAAACCAACAACACCTAAATTACATCAACATAAGTAAAGAAAGCATCACACTAACAACAGTAACAAAACTATTTGTCCAGTATTGCTGGCCACACACATTTTCAGCCACTGTGGATGGTAGTTATTGTTCAGAGACTTCTGGAATAATAATGCATTGTTCATGTAACTCTGTTAGGAGACATAAAATACGGACAAGACTGATGATCTTTCCAACTTTCACTCACTGGATTCTTCTCAGAACTTGGTTTCCCTAGTCCATCCATTTCATCTGGTCACTTGGGATGTCAGCAAGCAGTGATGATACAAGTACACAGTCAGGTGCAGCTATTTACCAGGCACCATGCTACACCTATTGCTTGAATAAATCTGAACAGCATCTTAAAGCAAAGGAGACACTGCTGCAGTAACATTGACAGAAGACCTAGCTATTAAGCTGTCTACAGAGTCTAGTATCAGTGAAATGTTTGACAGCCGCAGGGACAAATATGTATTAGCAACATTGCTTAATCCATGTTTCAAGGGCAGAATTGAAACCATGCCTTCACCCTATGCAGGAACAGATTGCTGGAAGGATACTGTCATAAATAACAGTGCTGGAGGCCATACCATTATGCACCTCCTCTTCTCCCTCATCCTTCCACTTAGCTCCCCTAGGCCAAGTATATCTCATAAAGCAGAAGATGCACAAGCTCCTGGAACACCACAGAGCGCAAAAGAAGTAATCACAGCATACCTATAGTTCCTAGGTCTTCCTTTATCAGCTCAGAGTGGGACAGTACCTCCCAGGAAAAACTCAATTTGTCTGTATCATGGGAAGAATCTGTCCATTATGAAAGGTCTATAGGTGTCATGGGAGACCTTTTCATATGCTGGGAAGTGAGAAGTTGACTTTCGAAAAGATATGCTCTAGTTCAGACAGGAATTAATTCAGCGAAGCCTATGGCCTGTGTTAAACAGGAGGTCAGATTTGATGATTGTAGTGGTCCCTTCTGGCTTTATAATCTATAAAGACTAACTACTTTAAGGGGTGGGGGGGAGGGGAAAGACAAAGAAAGAAACCAATACCGGTACTTTTAAACCTCCAAACTCCCCACTATCCAATATGTGTTCAGATTTCTTTTTCAGACATTTGTCTGGCACTGAGACATATCAAAGAAGTGGGCTTAATAAACCACAGCAGAGAGCACCTCTTTCTTAAGGGAGCAATTTGAAAATCTTAGCAAGTTATGCTTGCAACATGCAGGTGACTCTTTAAATTAGCCTAATGGAGGAGACTGCAGAGGAACCTATCAATCAAAATTCTTACAGAAGTTGAGGAGGCATTTTATCAAGTTGAGTACTTACATTCCTATTCTCTTTTTCCTCACTTCCCAAATATTATATAAAAGATTTTCTCTGCTCTCTGCTTGAATAATTTGGCAGAAGATAAGAATTCTGCAAATCTCTGTTCAGTGAGAGCTTTTTTTGAAGCTTTGATTCATCTGGGTTCATAAATCTCTGGGTTTTGCTTCGAGGTTTAAGGACATGGGAGCTGCAAAACTGCAAACTGATCTCACGTTAATAGCATGCAAAATTGCAAAATTACAAAGCCATAAATGGATTTACATTTGCAACTTAGGAACAATGGGCTGACTTTTCGGTTTGTAACAAAAATCTATAGCCAGGCACATTTTTCCATATATCCACAGCACATGTGCCCTCAGATACACAGGCAGATGATTTACTTGCTGGAAATTTGTGAGTGAATCCAAAGAGTGAAAGCTCATAGCAAGTAAACAATTTGTAGAGTATTTTTTCTCAAAGTATACCTTATTATAGCCTTCTGGATTATTTCACTTTTATTTTCTCCTGTAGTACTGGATCCTAAATCAAATAAAACCTATACCATGTAAAACAAGAAATCAGTCAAACTACTGAGACTGTAAGGCTTGTGTTTGCACTAGAATATTTAAACAGAAAATACAAACCCCGGATTGGAATGCACACATTCAGATAAGTTCAGCAGGTACAGCAAAATGGAATAACCTCTATTTTCACTGGACTAATTTCATAACACAGGATGCTCCTTTCCAGAATAAACCAGGAAAAAACAGTTGTACCAATACCAAAGTATTGTATTTACATATTTTCACTAAAAGAAAACTAAGCAAACTGTAATACAAAACCCAGTAAATTTTTCTTCATTTGAAAATGAATATTATTGTGAGGATAGTTACTGTGGCCAAAAGGTTCTAGTTTGCTTTGAGAAAAGCAATTTGTCAGAAGACAGAGAGAACAAGATATTTGCTTCCCATTTTCCATTCAAATTTCACCTGTGAGACAAAAAGGGAAGGGTCTATCTCCCCTTTTGACAAATTTTTGGCTTGTGAGAAATCACCCAACCCAATTTCCATCATTAGTCCACATTGAAGAGATGAATATGTTTCTCTTCTGCTATTATCATTATTGTTGCTGCTTTTATCTGTGTGACAAAGAGAGAAGCTGGGCTTAAGCTTCCTTGTCTTAGGTGCTAAGCTTTCTCCTGATGCTGGGTCCCCACATGTGTTATCAATGCACCTCAAATGGGTAACATTCAGGCTTGATGCAACTCTAAGAAACTAAATGGCAAGTGATTCAAGGTTGAGGAAAGATACATAACCAGACACAGTCTATTTTCAAACAGATTTAGAAGCATAAGAATGCATGCAATTTTTTAAATCCCACCATTAAGGACGTCTGTTCCCATGAGGTACATGCATGTTAGGCACATATAGAGAGATACATGACAATGCTACAGATTTTCCAGTTCCTGAGCCATGCAAAAAGTTCAGCTGAACTGCCCAGGGGCTCCTTCACCTCCTAGCATCCCATAAAGAAAGTCCTGACTATACAGAGAGGTAGATACTTCTCTCCTGAGCAGGAGTGCCAAAACAGCTAATCTTTCCCTTTAGACACTGCAGTTTGGAGGTGTGCAGTCTGTAATATTAAATCCATTATTTCCATGACTCCCTGTGTCACACATTTCACAAGGATCACATTACATCTGTCATGGGGGATTGCAAGGATTTATGCTTCCTAGTGCTACGTGTAGAGGGAAAAGACAGTGTCAGTGGAGATGGGGCTGCCTGACCAGAAAGCAGCAAATCCTCTTGACCCAGCTCTCTGCAGAGGGGAAGAGGAAGAATAAACACTTCTTGCCTGCAAGTACAGCCCCATTTCCCACCTCCCAGCTGTGTGCATGCTCTCAGCACCTAAATCTCAAAGATATATGCACAAAAAATCACAACTATTAGGTCTCATAGAGCAGGTCAGGGTTATGTCTTCCCTGCCACTCTCAAGACAAGTCAGTAAAGAAAGAAACTTCTTTGAGACTTCTGCTGCAGCCAGATAGCTTTATGAGCATGTACCAGGCAGCTTTCTGAACGTCCATCAGGCAAACCTTAGATCCTTCAGGGCAAGGAGCGTGTGTGTCCAAAATACGTGTGACTGGGAAAATTTATTGCCTCCACGTTCTGGCAATGAAGCTGCTGCAGTTCTGGGAAAGTCAGTGAGGTTTCATCAGGTAGCCATGGGCACTGAAAGGTTTCTAAGGGCCAAGGCCTAGAGCCTTGGCTTCACTAGCAACACTGAGAATCCTAATGCAAAGGTAATGATCTTTCCTGTTGTCATTCTATAAACTACATTGTTTATTCTCACTTGGAACAGACTAAGTAAACACAGTATTTAAAAAATACTCTGTCTTCCTATAAGAAACCTCTCATTGGTTTTGGACCTGTGAAGCAGAAGAGAGAAATATCTGCCAAAAAATCTCCTGAAAGCAGGAAACATTAGAAAAAAGTCTCAGGAAAACCTAATGCCTCAGTATTTTTAATTCAGAAAAGTTTCACCGAGTCTCCAAGCTCCTGGATGCTTATGTGGATTGGAATCACTGATCTTTTTAAAAATTCAGTTTAAAAATTCAGAAGCATTTGAAACTCTCTTCTTGCTGCTCATTTGAGCTTGGGTAAAGTCAAACAAGCTTTATTTCCCCACTGCCACTGAAGGCATGCCTGCAGCACAGATAGGCTCAGGCTGGCACGGGTGATGGCAGAACTCTTGGCAAGGACTTAAGATCAGGCTGTGGGATCCCACCAGGATTTTCAGGTATATGTTCAGATCACCAGTCCCTACTGAAGCCTGTACCAGTGTACCTTCATGCCTCTTGCTAAAACTCAGCAAATTCCACAGTTTCCTATCCAAGTAACTCAGTAAATGTGGATAACGAGCAGTAAACCATTTTTTTTTTTTATGAGAGGCAAGGTCTTGGCAATCCACGCTCTATTATCACTGGCCAACTTTGCTTTCCAAAGGCAGCAAAGTTCTGGCAAAAAATAAATATATAAATAAATATCTGCAGCAATCAGCACAAGGGAAACAAACAGAGGAGAAAGCTTTGCCCAGCAGCAGGCTGAGAGGGGCTGATAGTGAATGACTGATGATGATTACATGCAATTTTTTACTTCCTGCAAAATGATAGATACCGGCCAAGTCAGCCCCACAGCAGCAGTGTCACAGAGCCAGGTTGGAAAGCCAGCTCGACAGCAGACCTCTGCTTCCACGACATGTGGAGCATGCAGCTTCAGCAGGTGAGCTGTCCCGGGCACCCACAGGGCACCGTGCACACAGCAGCTCCTGGGCCACCACCGTGGGCAGCATAGCCCCTTGGCAGGAGCAGTCAAGGGAAAAGAATGGCAGGGGCATGCATTCAGAAGGGAAAGCAGAGGAGGAGAAACCCACATAACAAAAGTGCTGATGATTAATGAATTGGAGATGAGAGGAGAGTTTACATATGCACTTGGAGAGGAGGAAAGGATGTTCACAAGCTTCCTCCATGACAAATGCAGGCAAGCAACAGGGAGGAAAGAGCTATTAATCAGTGGTACAAAGAGATTTTTTTTTCCCCAGGACAAGCCAATCCAGGTAAATTGCTTGAAACTGCTGCTTCCAGCCTGCCCTTTACAGAGGTCTGCTAAGCAGGCCCCACCACTCTCTGCAATGAGCCAATGCCCTTTAAGTCCAGCACCTCCTTTATCTCCTCACACAAAGTGGAAAAGAGTCCTAAAGACAGCATATGAGTAAAATCCTTCATCTTCATGTTTAAGCCACTGTTGTTATTCACAGGGCACCTTTCAAGCATGGCCACCTGCCAGTCAAACAAATGCCTCTCTGCTGAGTCCCCTAAACAGCCATCTGATCCTTTTCTAACTGTTGTTTAGAGTTGTTTAGGGGTGCCCACGGAGTGATGATTAACAGCCCCAGGCACTGTGCAAGCACTTGGAATATGCATTTCTTTCTAGTAGGGACATTTTTTCTTTCATATTTTTATTGGTTGTGTTTTATTAGTCACATTGCTCTTCAGCCTCCCTGCAGCATTGGCAGCAATGCCATTAGCTCGAGATGAAGGTGAGTGTCCTCCCTTCATGGCTGAGGTAAGGTACCACAATAAAGGCAATATCAATAAACAGTACATTGCAGGAAATTAACAAGCAGTGTAGAGTTGTCAGCCAATAGTGACTACAGAAGAGGAAACAAGTTTAATATCAAGTCGTTTCTTGTTTTGGTTGCTAAGAAAGTATTTAGGAGTCTCAATAGAATGTAGTAAAACTGACTGGAGAAGGTACACAAATATGAAGGCAAGTCCATGAACATTAATTACTTAATAGGAGCTTGTAATTATCTGACAACTGGAGGACCTTGCTTGATCTGACATATGTGGTGTTACTCCCTTGCACCAGCAGCAAGAAATATTATGGAAATATTGTCATGTGATAAAATACCCTGGTCTCTTACCCCAGTATCACAGAGATTCCCACAGCAGGGTAAAGCCTCTCAGCATACCAGCAATTAGATAAGCCTTTTCATGCCATTTTACAAAAGGGCAGGGACAGGCAGGGACTCTTGGAAGGTCTTAAACAATACACTAAAGTAAAAAAGAAAAGCATCATCCTCCACCAAGGCTCTCATACAGAAATAAGGATATCTGGTTTTTAATTCTTGGCTTTGTCTGGAGTCTCATTTTACCATACTTAAAATAAGGATGACGCTACATCTTATCATGTGCACATAGGTCCCCATGATGACAATTAACATGTCATCCACCTAAAAGGCACTTCCATGTCACTACTATCACAGTTTAATGCTCAGCCATGAACATCTCTACCTACAGGAGTGCAGTCTCAGGTGCAAATTCTTCAGGGGTGAGGACATGCTTTCCCTGCACACAGGTGCAGAACAGAGCACAGGAGGAGGCCGATTTTACATGGTATTTTTAGGTGCTGCTGCAATCCAGCCAACAAAGAGAATGAGCACACACAGAGAATTTTCCAGGTACAATGGCTGAGGCACACGAATGGAGAAGATTTTATACATCACCTGCAGATTTGAAAGGACAAATAAGAGATTCTCCTACAGCTAGCTCCTTTTCCCTTTTTTTTTTTTTTTCAATTCCCAGAACATTCTGGAATGCTTTATGGCTTGCTCCTTTTATTAACTTGTTTAAAGGCATGAAGGAAGAAATTATGTGAAGGAAAAAACAGAAGATTAACATATTTACAAACATGCTATAAAAAAAATTTAAATCACCTGATCCCTACCAGAACTTCACTGACTAAATTGTTAAAGGGGAGGGGGGGAACCCTGTACAACATCCTATCCAGATGGTAGTTCCAGTGCTCTGTGGTCAGCCTGTTTATTAATGAACATCTGTTTTTCTTACAAAACAGGGTGGACTTTCTACTATAAATTCTCCTTTCATATATTTCTTGGGAAATGACATAAGGAGTTATTTGCTGTCACAAAGATAAGCCAAATTTATTTTTAATTTTGGAAACTGCATATTAATTGTAACATCTCTGTCACTCACTAGATTATTGATGAATGTATCACCAAAACATACAGCTAGTTGAATATTGAGAAAACAAAAATATGACTTTCTCTTTGAAGATATTTGGCTCCAGTCCCTTTAGTTGTCCTTTCCTTTTAGCTTCCTGCATAACTGGATGAATGCTGCTGGTAAAGATGGTAATGGACATCAGACTTCAAAGCACTATACACATAGTGTTAGAGGTTCCCAAAATAATCACTATATTTCAGCCCATCACTGTTTGGTCATGGGTAGTTTTGAACAGAAAAATGGTTTTATCATAACTCAAGGTAAGTTTCTCCTTAGTTATAACCATATCTGAGTGTTAAACATTGAATTACATAAACTACTGAGATTTGGTAACCTAAAAGGCAATTAAAATTTGAAGACAGACCACAATTAAAACTACAGAACCATATGTAGGGCAATATTTTTATTACAAATGAGAATGTGATGGAAGATTTCAGTCCTGTCTCAATTTTGAAACACCACATCAAAAGAAGTTGAAAGGGAATGTTTGGGTGCCCTTGAGAAACAAGGTTTAGATTTAAATCCAAAAAGACTTAATTGTCTTTTGATGGTATTAATTTTCTAAGGATCTGGAAACTCATCTAGAAGACTTTTTTTTTCTCAAGATGATGTTTCTTTTAAAACTGTGGTGCTGAACCATAGTAATCTTACTATATCTTTATTTTTGTGATCTGACATTACCTCAGGAAAGAAGCAAGATTGGAGCTGGTATATCTGCTTATGAAAAATGTTTCAAAGACAAAGATAAATGATTTTTGTTTGGTTGTTTGGCTGTGTTTTTTTTTTAACAGGAAAATTTCATCCCTTTAAATTTAAAAGGAATATATGTGTATGCATAGGGGTATGTGTGTGTACAAGCACGTCTTGGTTCCTGTGTTCAGCCTGGTATTCAAAGTAGATGACTTATCTGCAGTTCAATGGCTATTACTATGACACATAACAGATCAAAACACTGTGAATAAATGGCATATTACTTGTCTCCTGAAAGCCACAATACTGAGGGCATTGGAACTGTGCTACTTAGAAATCACGGCTCCCTGTTAGTTTCAAATTATGTAGCACAGCTACCATCAAACTCAGCTTTTCAGCTCCACTGGTGGTAAGCATTTCAGCTAAAAAAATATGAAAAAATGGGCAAAAATACCCCAAGCAATCAAAGGCATCAGACAGAAGCCAGACAAAAATACATGACTAAGTCATTACACTGTCTGTGTTGTCCATCCTTCAATCTGCTCTTTCAAAAAAAGTTTGGACATTACCACAGGGCACAGGACAAAGTAGGACAGTAGTGAACTCCAGAGAGGAGCTCTTGGGAAGGTGTTTGGCTTTTATGAATTGAGAAGTTCTCTTTTTTCTGACTGCTTTCTGTCCCAGGTATTCAGGATTGCCACAGCAGGACCTAACCTCATGCAGGCAGAGAGGGACAGGCTCAGGTGTGGCTGTAGTGGGATGGCCCAGCCAGCTCAGATGCTGAGCAAGCTCCAGACACCCCACAGCAGCAACCAGGCAGCTTCCAGCTTCCACTTGTGCTTGCCATCCTCTCCTACACACTCCTCTCACCTGGGAGGACTGCACCATCAAACAACAAGAGGCTCAGCAATGGACAAGAGCTCTGCCTCTGGTGCAATGAAAGTTTTGGCATTCAACCTTAAGATTTAAATAAGCACCTTGATACCTAAGTGCCCCAATCTACACCCACATGGACTTCAGGGAGCAGAGTTAAGCCTGGGATTGTTTTTTGTCTGCAGATGACGAGCAGAAAAGAAGTTTTAAATATCTGGTGTTACATGCCACCGAAACTGCATGTGTAAAATCACACAGAACGATCTTCCTTGAGGAAGGCTTGAATCATGGTCCAGAAATGGCTCTCGGGTTTGTTCCAAGTCCATTACAGATGACACAAGTCATATAATTTTTCTGTGCCTCACTGCCACCTTTGGACTACTCTGTTCAGCAAGTAAACAGTTTCCAGAAGGAATCATCTCTGTCTGTGTTGCTCTGAGTCCAGTGGAGCTCAGCTGAAGTAGTATTGTAACTATCTGTTTCTCTGCTGCAGCAGCAAATCTCTAATTTTAAGCTTAATTGAACGGCCTCAAAAACAGGGCAGAGCATCATCTTCTATGCATATACATTTAATAAAAACGGGACTGCGAGACAGAGCTGTTACAGCTTGCATCTTTCAGAAAAAAATTAAACACAATGGGATATTTCAGGATTTTCAGGGTCAGCTCATGACACCCCTGCACTGCTGTGTGTGGGAGACACGCATTTTTAGCCCCAAGGTTCTTTTAAAAAATCCTGGCCTCAGTAGTTAACACTCTTTTATCACCAATCAAGTGATCCTTTTTAACCCTAGGGGAAGTCAGTGTGATCTGCTGGGTAACAGAGTGGCCTGGAACTGTACAGATTTTCCTCTAATCCCAGCAATGCTATTAGTTAAGTGAGATGACCTTGAGTACATCATCTCACTCTGCAAAGCTTTAATTCCCCATATGAAAATGGAGACCCTGACAGTTGCTTCATTTTTAAAGAACTTGAAGATCTACTAGTAAAGATGTCTTAGGTAACAGGCTAATATTATCATTAATAACTCAGAGTCCTTATGCAATATTCTCTGTGCCAAAGATTGAAGTAATTCAATTTGCAGAACTGCCATTAATTGCTCTCTTACTTTTAAAAAAAGTAGAACAAGAGTTGAAAAACTCTTGCAATAGAAGTAGTGAGGGCAAAATCAAGACCAGCTTTCATGTGAGACTGGTGGAATTCATTTTTGGTGCAATTGCTTACAACAGAAAGAAGGTAGGTCCACTGACCTGAGGAATTTCCTCCCCATACTCTTTCAGGAGTGTCCTAAATGATTTTAAAATATGTTCTTTTCAGATCCTCAATCACCAAGTCTAATTAAGCTGAAAAATATTTTGACCCTTTGCTTAATTTCAGTATTTTACTCAAAATAGTGTAATTGATTTTAATTAAATGTAGACTTTGAGGTGTGGGGTTTTTTTTTTTCCTCTCTTGCACCTTCAAGGTACCAGGAAGCGGCAAAAGAAGCCTGTTTACAGGGATTTTAAATAAAAAAATATTTTTAAAATAGAAACATTTATGTGTGCAGAGCAAATGTTTGGTAGGTAAGTTGCAAGCTCTACCCTTTATTCCATAATTAGAAGTGAAATGATCTTTAATGTTCAGTAATAACATTCAAGCTATGCTATTTTGCAACTAATAATCATATACAACAGCATGGGGCATGATAGCTAGCAAAGTTTATCCACCTAAATGTATTGGCCACATCTATCTGCCTTATTTTCCAGTGCCTTGCCTTTTCAATCCAGCCTTTATGTTGGAAATTTGAGACAGAGTGGAGAAGGAGTTACTTATGTCTTTAAGGAAAGAGTTTTAAAGAAAGACTGCTGAGTAGCTCAAATCATTCCTGTACAGAGCAGTGTATAATAGATTTCTCTTTCTTGCTTTTTTGTCTCAAATAGAAAAGCTGGAGATGTGACTGCATGATTCCTTTAGTCCTGAAAAGCCCTAAATTCTTTCCAAACTAACACAGTGTTATGCAAACAGGGAGAAACTGACAGGGAGAAAAAAAACAAAAACAAAAACAAAAGCAGAGGTCATCAAGACCTAGCAATGTGCATCAATTTTTTCTTGCAAATGAGGGAATAAATTTATCATTGCAAAGTCTGCATTAGTTACCATAGACTTGCACCATTTCCAAGATTTCTCCGGGGGTGAGAATACAGCTTTCCAGAGCCAGCTTCTCCATTAGGCTTTTAACCGCAATGCTTCCTTGTTTTCCCAATGAGGAGTTAGATTGAGAAGCACAGAGAGGAGAAGCAAACACACAGGAAAAGCATCAACTCTCTCATTAAATTAAACTAAAACCTAGGTGAAGCCTCAGTGGGAAGCCTGCTGCACAAATTGAATCTCTAAATGCAGAAAAAATTAATTATGTGATGCACAGCAATGAAGTAAGCAACACCTTGAAGTTAACCTGGACAGAGTTATTGATTCAGCAAAAAAAAAAACAACAACCAGAAAAAAAAAAACCAAAAAACAAACACTTTGCTTCACCCTCTCTTGTTGTTCTAATGTTAGCTTGGACTGTTGCCTGACCATTTCCAGCTAGCATTTAGTTCATTTGCAGCTGCTCCAAATGTGCACTCTTCCCCAACAAGTCTCACAAAAAACTGATCCCATCTGAGCTGATGTCTTGGTTTGGGAGAAAATACCACATGTGCCAAAAAGTTTGTTGTAAACAGACCTTGCCACCAGCCCGGAACTCAGAAGTGGGCAGATCTTAAAATCTCTAGGAAAGCAGATAGAACTGCCCAAGCAGTTTTGCCTACCACTGCTCCAACAGCACCAGCAAAATCACTAGAAAATGACAAGCCCTCTCCTACCCCGAGAAGTCACATTTTGCCCTGGCCTACACAGATTTCTGCTGCCTCCACTTTTACATGTTGTGTAAAGGGGAATTCTGTCTAAGAAAGACAATTTGGGCTGCGTGTGTGTGTGATGCAGGGAGCACACAGCCGACCCAACACACTCTCTATAGTTTTTGTTCATCTGTTGTGCAGCCTGAGAGGCCTCCAGACCAGCAGTGCTTGTCTCACTGCTCAGAAACCCTTGGGGAGCCACAGCTTGCTGACAAAAAGCACTGTCTTCCCAATCCACCATACCATCCAGCCATCCAGCCAGCATTAACTCCTGGGGCAGGTCTGCACGGAGGAGTGGTGTTGCCAGGGCTCACTGTCACACTGTCCCTGGGGTCATTCTGCCCCTCTGCTCAGCCACACTCATGTCTCCTGCCAGCCTTTCAGTGCCACTGTCCCCTTAGTGGCACTGGTCTAAATCCTGACTTTCAGCTTTGAATCCCTAAATAAGTTGGATCCACCTCTTCCTAGAGATCCATCCAGTGGTATTGTCTTGGTACTGACAGAGCCCTGAATTAACTGGGAGGAAGCTCAGCTGCAAGACACTTCATGTGAGGGGTTCTTGGTTCCAGATTTTTTATTTCCCTCCTTGGTTTAGCAGAACCAAGATTTATTGGACTTTAAGCCGTGCCACAAAACCTTGCTGTTTTTCTTGGCTTTTCTCGAGCAGGCTGTGGAGGCAGACCAAGGCACTATGGAACTTTGTGTTGGAGTGCTTTTTCAGATGTTGAGCTATGAAAGTCTCTGTGGTTTATAATGATGTGCTGTTGTGTCTGAAGTTTCAGTCAAGGGCTTTTATACACATCAAAAATAATCAATCAATATATTGTTCTTTATGGACGATTATAAGATTCCATTATTTGTTGGTGGCTCATCTTTTTTCCTTCAGTTTCCACTGTTTTACAGGAATATGAAAGAAATTAAGACACATTTAAAAGACAAAATTTACCGTTTGCTTCTTAATTGGCAGACTAGTCAGGGCCAAAACATTGCACATAGGAGGTTCTAATCAAGTTTCTTTTTTCCTATCCTCTACTTTGAAACAATGAAGACAAAGTAAAATTTTCCACTGTGTTAATTAGGAAGAAAACAACTTTGTCGCAGAATGAAAAAATGGCCCTCCCCACCAGCACTGCAGAGTCCTTTCAGCTGACTCACAAAGAGGCCTGAAAGAGCATGATCTCACTTTGCAGAAAATCCTAACTGCTGACATCTTGTGGATTGAAGTGTGTCAACAGTAAAGCATTATTCTTTATGGTAGGAAAAAAATTACAGTCAAGAGGCTGGAATCAGGATACAGAACTCTAAGTACAGAGATGCATTATCTCACTTTAAGAAGAAGTGAAAATGAAGACTGATTCCCTGAAAACTTTTCCTAGGGGTAAAGTCTGTTAGACTGTGAAATTTTAAGAACAGAGAGAGTCAGTTGCTACAGAAAGGGGGGAAAGTAGTCAAAAAAATCTATGAAGCCCATTGTAGATTCTGTTGTATTTACTAATTCCAGGCAAAATTCCAAATTAACTAGATTAACAAAAGGAGTTAGATTTGGCACTGTAAACTTTGTCTTTACTATCTATGCCACTGACTTTGGCATCCAATGGAAATGCTGACTATAGGTCAGGTGCCAGCAGTCAGCTTCAGGTGGAATTCATAGAAAAAATCATGGTCCACAAAAAAAAAGCCTAAAACAGCTCAGGTGAATTGTGATCATAAGCAAAAGAAGTGACATAAGACCTGCTCTTCAGACAAATTTAGGGGCTTGACTCTGTAAACTGAAGCTTAGCATTCCTCTCCCCTGGAGTTTTGGAGCCACGTAGCATTCTCTGGATTTCAAAGAAGCAAGGAAGAAACCAAGCCTCAAGTACTTCCTTCACCAAAGCAGAGTTTGACTCTCTCACATGCTAGTTGGTCACTCTACATAGCTTATATTAATTAAGCTAAGAGAATAACTACCTCCATGTTATAATTTCTGAGCAGTAAAATCTATTAAAAAATCCCTAGCTTATTAAATCCTAGTTACAGATACAGCATATGAGTCCTACTAGGTCTTAAGCTGAGCTCAAAGTGCTTTTACATTATCAAAACACCTGATTTTTCGTAAAAATAACCAAGAATTTATATAATTAATGAGGGTCTCTCTAGCACCAAAGAAGAGCTCTGAGGTTTAACAATTCATATATGAGTATCTACAAAGACAGCTAGTCACACAGATTCTCCCCCTTCCCAGGTTATGATGGTAGCAAAATGAAAGTATAAAACCCTGAAACAGAATCCCTTTCTGGCTTGTACTTTCAACTTGCAACATTTGACCTTGGATTATCACTCCTAGGAAATTTTCCTTTGCTAAAAAGCTCTCTACACCCACAAGTCACCCATGACCCTGTCCCTCTGAACACCAGACTATCTGACTATGTCAAATATCATGACCCTGAGCATGGTTGGAACTTCAATTTCCCCAGTTCAGCACCTTCATTTCCAAACGGCAAGGGAACTACCATTTTCAATAAATAGCAAAGAAACCAGTTTTCTTGTTGCTGAATCACAGACCAACACAGGAAACAATGGATTCTCAGAATTTTATTTGAGACCTGGAGTAGAAGAACAGAAGAGGGCATTAGATATGAAGTGGACTAAGAGAGCAAGAAGCATATGACCAATGAAAACCTTGACGGTCTTAATATATGATACGGCATCCTTATGATTTCAGGTAGCCAGTTCAGTTAAATACAGTTAAGTGCTTAAGTGACAAAAAACCAGAAAAGTTAGTCAAAGTTGTCATTGACTTTGATGTCTATTTTTAACACACTCAGTCCCTTGGTGCCATTGAGTTGTTGCAGGTTAATTAATGACTGCATAAATGTAAAGTGCTTTACATTTCTTTTCATTTAGGGAATGCAGACTGTGTTTCAAGGAAAACAGAAACCTCACCAACCTCAGTTATCCAAAACAATTCAGAACAAAATATAGACACAAAGTCCATCATTAATACAGTATGGCAAGGACATTGAGTATGACTTTGTTCAGAGAAGGGGGCATACCATCACCAGTGAATAAAGGTAATCAATTCTCTAGGCCTTTTTTTTTCTCCATGAGTTACCTGTTAAGTCCCAGTTGCTTCAAGTTTGCTTAATGTAGCCCTTGGATTCTTCATAAACATATGGCACAGATATTAATGAGTCACTGTTGCCCCAGTGTAATTGGTCATCTAACCAAATGGCTCTGTTTGCATTCCTTGATTGGATTACCTAATTTTCTTTACAGAAGTGTCTAAAAATTGATTGTAGGTTGTTTTTTTCAGGAGGTTTTTTCATTATCAACCCCATCTTCACCCAAACTACCTATCCTAACTCACCATCCTTAAAATTATTTCTTAATCCTTATGTTCCTATGCTACAAGATCATTCTTTTTCTCCAGTTCTAATTATCTACCTATGAGAATGAGCATTGCTATGGTAGCTTTAGCTAAAATGACTCTCATGAATGTTATTTGCACACTTGTGATTAACACTTTTTTCCTTCCTTGACTTCAGTTGCTCAGCTAAATATTCACAAATAAGAGCCTAAAAGAGGGTGTATATTTCAGTAAANTTTTTTTTTTTTTTGTATATTCATCTTGCTGGAGGCAAAAGAAACCCCTAACACCTAGAAAGATCTGAACCACACATGACAACAACCATTCCTCCTAGAGTTAAATGCTAATACTTTTAGATAAACAGAACTTATTTATAATAACACCATCTGTGGGATTCTGATAATGTTGGGGGAGGAGATTAATTTATCTTGCATTTTAAATAGAGATGGCCACTGGCATAAAAATCCAGATCTAGCTTTTAGCCACCCAGTTATCAGGGAATTTCACATTCCGGGTACTGCATCCCCCACCATGATGTCTCCATAATACCAATGTACAAGTGCTAGGAGGTGACATAATTGTATCCTAGATCAGCTCATCTTCCTCCCCAAAGCATACAGGATGACCAGATTGAACACAATGCAGAATTCTCCCCGTAATGAGAAGATCCAAGAGTTAGGACTGGATCTTATTTCTAGGTTTTTACTTAGCATATCATACAACATAGGTGTCTCACCATCTTTTATTGTAATCTATTGAGATTACTACTGTGTTTAATTGTGTCAGGAAAACAGTATGGAGCTTCACTTCTGGACCCAGCTTTCAGACCCCTTCTTGATTAAAAGACTACAAGACACGTGCATAATATATTCTACTCCAAACCTGTTGCCGTCCCTTTGTTTCCTCATTTTACTCTGGGTCACTAGTGCAGCACAAATAAAGGATGTGCACCTAGGACAGGAAACCACATGAGCCACTGTGCTGTGTTATCTCTTGCTCAGTATTTCACTTGATAAGTTGCTAACTTATTATCCAAGTACTGGCTCTTATACTCAATAGCTACCACAGCCACAGTGACTGAAACAGAAGTAATGTTATATGATGTATGGGCGAAGAGTAAAGGAAGTCCTCTGTCTTCCAACAAGGCAAGGTGACCTGGGAATTGAGTCCCACACAACACTGTGGAGACACTGGTTCTGTGACAGCCCACAGTCTTCACAGCCATAGCCTATAGGGAAAGGAAAAGAATGCTGTGACTTTAGATCCTGCTTTCTTTGGAACACATACTGCTTTACCCACCTGAACAGTGATATTTTAATTAAAGAAATCCAAAATGCCACAAAAATACACGAAGCAGATAAAATCAACATTAAATTCCATCTACAACAATTTTTTACTCAGAATCACAGAATATTCTAAGTCAGAAGGGACCCAGAAGGATCATCAAGTCCAACTTTTAGCTCTGCACAGGACCATCCCCAAGAATCACACCATGCTACTGAGAGCATTGTCCAAAGGTTTCTTGAACCCTGTTAGGCTTGGTTCTGTTAACAACTGTCTGAGGAGCTTGTTCCAGTGCCCAACCACTCTCTGGGGGAAGAATCTTCTAATATTCAGCCTAATCCTCCCCTGACACAACTTCAGGCCATTCCCTTGGCTCCTGTTACTGGTCACAAGAGAGTAGAGATCAGTGCATGCCTTTCCACTTCCCCTAATGAGGAAGTTTTTCAGTACCTGCCAGAATATTCTTCCCCATAATGGAGAGGAGAGGAGAGGAGAGGAGAGGAGAG
>VZTR01029824.1:305088-339218 GCA_013400775.1 Chaetops frenatus | reverse complement strand
AATTAAAAACAATTAAATATCCTTCACATGAGAGGAGAGGAGAGGAGAGGAGAGGAGAGGAGACAGATGATCCTCAAAAATCGAAGTTAGTCCTGTTAAAATAAGTCAAAACAAAAGTCAGTTATCATATAGCAGAATTTCCTTCCTGTGACCTTTTAGCTTACTGAATACATCCCTCCTACAATCCTTTTGATTAGAGAACTTGAATTCAATCTGTAAAGGCAGGAGGAGAATGGCACATTTCAATAAAGGGTGACTGCATATGCACAAAGACATCATATGAACAAAGAGGTATCAACAACCAAAATCCTTGAATTTTGTTAATGTTTGAGTATTTAAGTAAAGTTGAAGAACAATATTGTTTTCATGTGTTTTTCACTTAGCTTTTAGGGTTTGCAGGTGTGGAACAAAAATGGATCTATAAATAAACTGCACAAAATTCTTTACATTCATCTCTGAATTGGACAAGAGGGCTGCAGAGGAAAAATGGCTGCTGTTCATGCCAAACTGTACACTTGTATATACAATGCATGCCTGGAAAACACAGCCAAGCTAATTTATGTACTGGAAACAACATAAGAGTGTTAGTGCCACCAGCACCATCAAGGTGAATTTGCTCCCAGGTGTCTGCACCTCACTCAGGTACCTTCCCACAGTGCTCCACGTAGATGCACTGCACAGACACACACACACCTTCTGTGACATGCTGCGAGGTGCCTGAGAAGCAAAGTTGGTAAGTAGATGCAATGCTGCAAGAGGAGAGATTGAAAGACAGTCGAGAAAGGCTCTGATACATTTAAGGCAATATCACCTGTGAGCACTATGTGTGAACCTGATATGTGTCAGGCAGCATCACGTCAGTAGCAGTGGGTGTGTGTGCCTAAGGATTTTTCAATAAATAGCCAAATATATCCACGTCTCCTGGTCACCCCACACCGAGCTCCCATTCCGGGTCTCGGAAACAGCAGCAGTTCAGTAGGGCAGGACCTCCAATGCTGCTGCACAGTAAAAGGAATGGATCTGAGAGAGCAGCAACAAGGGAAAGGAGGATCAGAAGAGAGGGAAAGCACTTGTATTTGTGCTTGGTTTCCTAAGAGCTGTGTGCATTTGTGGCATTATGTCCTTTGAAAGCGTGCAGTGGAAAGGACTGACAGCACTGGCTTATCCCCCCAGGAGAAGGGAGAGGGGGTGCTGCAAAAGGCAGATCCACTAGAGCTCTGCGCTCCCTTAGCCCAGGCAGAAATCCATGGGAGGCTACAGGGAAGTGAGAAATCACCCCGACAACACATTTCACCTGGCAGTCCGACATTGTTTATCAGCATAATAAAAAGTGCCAATACTTACCACCTGTCTAAAATACGCAGTAATAATAAACAGAGTTACAGGGCATATTATGGTCAATGATGAGATATTAATTTATAGCTCTGGAAGGAGAGAAGGAAGGCAGAGGCTACAGTGCCTTATGAGGGCAAAGCTTGCTGGGGATGAGGCCAAGGCCTTTTCCTCTCTGATGAGAATGAATGGAAAATTGCAGTGAGACGTTTTTTGTTGGGGTTTTTTTGCGGCCTTTTTTCTAGTCTGAAAATAATATCCCTGCTAATATGATCAAGTTACAGAAATAAACAGCCAGGATATTACCTTTCCATTCCTATGTCAGCTGGTAATATCTGCACGAGAGCATGGGTTGATACTGTACAGAATTAAAGACAAATTAATCCAGGCGTGTGTATAAGGGGAGGTCAGGGCTCCCTAGGGCCAGAACAGTGGGGGATCCCCATGGGGGTCTGTCAGGGCAGATCCTGGCAGCCAGAACCCATTCTACCCCCCAGATAGGAACTGGGAAGCCAGGGCAGTCCCATCCCTGGGCACCAAGCACCTCCTTGGGAACTTGGAAATGGCAGGTCCAGACCATGGGCCTGGCTCAGGATCCACAGCTATGGGGAGGTGGAGACCAGCCCTGGTGCAGCATCCCTGGGGCAGGGTCTGACAGCCCTGGGGGTTGAGATGGAGTCCTGGGCCACGGGAAGGTGAGGGGGGTCCCTAGGGTTGGGCAGGGACAGGCAGGGCTGTGGGTGCTCTCAGGACCCTGGCAATCAAAACACGCAATGCCCTCTCACCAGCCTCTGCCCCACTGAATTATCTTTTCTCTACTACCTGCTACTCCAGCTATGAACTAGAGCTTTTATGGGGTGGTTTTTCCTTCTCACTTTGGGCTGTTTCTCCCTTGGAGAGTGAGAAGCCAACCATGAGCTGCCATTGCCACCAGCACCACATGCCCAGCAAAGGAAGGAAGGTCTCAGGATGCACAGGGCTCTCCTAGTAATGCCTAAAACCTGAGTAAAACCTTGTTACTTCTGGTACAAATTTGTGGACTCTCTGCCAAGCAAAAATATATAAATTCTTTGTGCACAGAAGCATTTTTACCTACAAAGTCCAGTCACCTTCTAACCATAATAAGAGCTTTGTGAGCAGCATGACAGAAATTGCAGGTTGTTGTTATAAGCAATGTATTTTAAAAGATTTATTCTATTTCTTAGTTTGGACAAGCAACTACTATCTTTCAGGACAGGGTTTCGCTTTTTTATCCCTAGAGTTTATACAGAAACTTGCTGTGGTCAATCAGGCCACCCATGTAGAACACAACCTCACAAACATCACTGATTATCTGCGTAATACAAAGAACTTATGTTGTGTTTTGCCTTTAGGTTAACATCACCTGTAAAACCACTATCATTTGAAAAGATCAGACCATGTCTAGAAGGGTAAGGGCTGACACTGAGTCACTCAACAGCTGCATGTTTTTCTATATTATTGTACTGGTTAAGAACATAGATAGCTGGGAAATTTTTGTGAAAAAAAGCCTATATTTGGCCATGAAATTTCAATTAGCTCAAGTTTAATTTAAGGTCATGGCCATCTATTTTCCAGAAAATTACATAACTTGAGCACATCTTAGGAAATAACTGTAAGTTTAACTTAAAAGAGGTGAATGTCTTCCTAACATATCAGCTGCTTCCTACAGTTAGCCCTCGACCTGTAACTTTAGACCTGCAGTGAAATGGGGAGGTAGCCCAACACACAGAAATGTGGTTATGTACAGCAGCAACCAAGGGCTCCCTTGCTGATGTGTGGGACCACCTAGGATCAGTCTGGGGTGTCATTTCACTGGAGTTTCACTTGATTATCTTGCAGCACAGCTGGGAGCGGAAGGCAGAGGGAGGAGCACACCTTCCTCTGAATTGTGCCCTCCTGTTGGAAGGTGAAGATGGACTCCAAGTGTTCATGCACAAGAAGGAAAAAGAAAAAGGGAGGGGCCAAGTGAAAAGCAGACCTCCTTGGACCACTTGCAGCGTGAAAAGAGAGGACAGCTATAGCATATAAAGAAGTGGGGGGTGCCTTAAAGCCTGGCTCCAGCTCTTTGCCACATGTTCCCCGGGTTAAACAGATTCATGGTCAGGTTTCTAGCTATGTTTTGGCTCACTCCAAATCATTCATGCATAGATTTTAACAAACAACTCCTAGCAGTCATGTTAAATACAACTTATATTCCCATACCTGTGGCCTGATAAAAATCCTCCTGCAGTGAACAATAATTAGGATATTATAATACATGTACAAGTCCCAGAAGAGAGGAACACTGGGATGGTGCCATTTAAATGTAAATACAAATTTTGCTAATGGTCTTGCAGAAAGATTGGGAGCTTCATTCAGCTTTTGGGTCAGAAGTGCTTTACTACAAAGAACACTAGAAAGCAAAGATGCATGAAAACAATTTTCCTGTCTGATTATTTGGGGCAGGGATTGGACCCATTCATTGCTTCCCTGTACATTTGTTCCATCTTCCTGTAGCATAATATGTGGTTTCATTCCTGGAAATGAGATAAAGTTTCACATATTGGTGAATTTGAGAGAAAACGAGTTCTAGAAATCCCACTTGGAAATTTTCTTGGCATGCCACATGAAGTCAAATGCAAGATTTCCACATCACTCCCCCCTGGCCTTTAGTTCTCTCAAAATTATTTAGAACCAGCCTCACTGCCTACCAAACATCGATGCTCTCTCTCTCTCTCTCTCTATGTCACACACACACCCCCCACACTGCCACGCTGGTGTGTGCATACATCTCTCCAGCTGTGTCCTGGAGGTTCCTGGGAGCCTGAAGGGAATGCTCATGAAACATGACTTTCACAGATTCTCCATCCATCTGGAACTTAGGGCAGCATATGGCGGGCAGCACAGTAACTGTTTGTGGACATGTCAGAATTTTTTGCCTTGTGTATTACCTGATTAAAGTAAGACAAGACATGCTGATATAAGCCCCTTTCTCCCACATTAACCCTCTCCAATTTTATTTTTCAATTTTAAAAAAAAGTATTTTTTGGCCAGCCCTGCAGGGGTAGTACCCTTTGAAAGCTACAAGAATGTTCACATAAACACATTGCTGATACAATTATTCCAGCTTTGCATAGACAGAGATAAAAAAAGAAAGGTGTGCAAGGGAAGAATTTTTTTTAATATAAATTGTAGGGTTATCCCTGGGGCTGGAGAAAAAAAGTACAGTTTTAAAAAAAAAAAAAAGATTAGGAAATAATAACTAAAGCTGCATGCTTTATTACTTCAGGTAAAAATATCTTATGAATAATATAATCATTGTCTCTGGTTATTGGGTATGAAAAAGATAAGTGTAATCAGTGTACTGTGATACAGGAACATTAACACTTTCACATTGACTGGATACAGACTTAGAAATGAGTTAAGAATCACTGGGTCATCTAAGTGGAGGATTATTCTACACACAGGCCCCTAGGTCAATTTAAATTATTTAACTCATCTTGGTGACTGCAGGGGCCTAACCATCCCTGTGCCTGCATTTTTATCTTGCAGTCCTCTTAGCATAAGTTTAATTCTGGGAGATCAGAAAGGCTAGACTTAGAAGACAGTGTACAAAAACGCAGGCCCTGGCTCTTGTAGGGTTAATGATAGAACTACAAAGAGAAATTACTCAAATTATACCAAGGACATTTTATTATCCAGCAGCCTTAATCAGTATATATATATTTTTACACATTACTATACCAAGGGTCCTTTCAGTGTTCATTGGCTTGTTACAAGCATTAAAAGAGGGGATGATGCTTTGCAATTAATTCCACGTCTTACTCTGAATCTCGCTGTTTTCTTTGAGAAGAGCTGGGAGGAAGCAGACAGATGCAGCTGAAAGCTGTCCAAAAAATACTGGAAAAGAAGGTGAATAAGTTCACTGGCATGCCACACTTTCACTCATTTCTTTCACAGACGGTTAAGATCAGTTGTCATTTACCCTGAGACCACATTTAGTGCCAGGGCATACAGGTTTTTTGTAACCCAGTCCCACTACTTGTGAACACCAGGCTGGTTTCACCAGGCTGGGTCAGTATGTATAATACTCACACTGATGTGAAAATTTAGCACTTTGGCTCTTTTTCATCAGGTTGAAGATATTTTTAAGATAACTAATATTTAGTAGAATTTCTCTAGAAGTTCCACTTCTAGTGGCTTTGTAGTAAAGAGAAAGAAAGAGTACAGTAAGGCCAAAAGAAAGACACCAAAGCACTGGTGATAGAAATTGGAGAAGAGTTAGTGGCTGCAATCTGTACTGAATTATTGACAAATATAGTCACGTTTCAATTCGAATTTAAATTGTCGGCTACAAAATCAACTGTAAGATTGTCTTGATCCCAGAGAAAAAAAGATGAAAAGTCTGTTCTCAAGTAAGATGCAACTCTGTAGAAGAAAACAAGTCAGTGATCCTATGGGCTGATAGAATATGCAGACAGGCTGTGAAATTTCCAAAGGCCTTGAGCTTATTTTCTGGGAAGCTAGGAAATTCATGTTATCCATTTAGTCATACTTTACAATGGATCAATAGGTGTAAGCTTCACATTGGTTTCACTTGTGATGTGAAAACTGATATTCTCATGGATATTAAGGTATTTCCCTTTGTCTGGTGCTCTTTGAGAAAGCAGATGGTAGGAAGCTACCAGGTCTCTGCTGTCCCCTCAGCTGTGAAAAGTGTAGCTTAGTGACCAAAACCCAATTTTTAAAAAAGGAGAAATTACTTGGACTGAATGTCTTCCTAGTATGATATTTAAGGACGAAACAAGTAATGGAGGATTGACAGCTACCTGACCTCCTTATGTGAAGCATTATACTCCAAGTTTGAGCTGCAGCAGCAGCTAAGCACCACCCAAGGCAGTGTTACACATGCTGTTGAACATTGCCTATCAAGCAGGATTCAAAACTTGAAACACATGGCTTTGTAGCTCCAAAAAGGAAGCTACACCCCGGAAAGAAAACTATGTGAGGAAAGCTGGCTCTCTTAATATTGCACCTTTCTTTTATCCAATTTATGTTATTCAGTTCACTTTAAATTCTAAGCATAATAACATCCTAAACCTGATGGATAATTTACCAGAAACAATAAACTTTTTTCTGTTTGTTGCCTGCAGATCTGTACTAGCTCAAGGTTGTGTGTTGAGTGACTCAGCCTTGGCTTGCTCGAAGAAAATTCACAGAAGGCTTCCTCTCGGAGACTTTGTTTAAAGTTAAATCCAAAACCTGATTCTTAAAAAGAGTTAAATCTGGTAGTTTGTTTGGTTTTGGTTTTTTCCTACAAAAATAGAACAGAAATCTCAGACACTTCTGCTGTGTAAAAGAAATTCAGATCTGGATAAAGCTTCCACAATTTTAAATCACAGTAAGGTTTCAGAACCGGTTACAAATATCTGATGCAAAAAACGCAACAAAACCACTCAGTTACAGAGTAAGAAAAGGAAGGTTGGGTTTTTTTTGCTGGGGTTTGTGGGGTTTTTTTAATAATTAACTGCTGAAAAATCAGTATTGATGCTGTTCCCAGAGCTAGTGTTCCCCTATCTCACAGATTAGCCTGGGTTACTCTTGGTGGTTTCGTACAGCTTGTTATTTTTAGCAAGCCAACCATTTCCATCAATGTCAGAAAAAGGGCTTTTCTGGTCTCCCTGTAAAAACCTGTTTATATGCATATTTATGCAATCTATAGGTAATGTTTCAGGGGAAACTCAAGGTGGAAATTTTTGACTCTATATATACGCTGTGCAATGTGCACCTGAAATAATGGTTGACCGATGCTATTCAATGTAATTTGATAAGAGCTATTCTTTAGTACTTGTTCTTTCTTTTTAGTTGGAGAGTCACAGAAGTAATGATATTTTAAAATAAAAACAGTTTCATTTCAAAAGATTATTTTTCCAGAATTTATTCCAATTTATGTGCTGTAAGAAGGGTCCTACAAAATACTACACTTTAGCCAACCTGCTAGAAGAAAACAAACATTTCCTGAAATTAAATCAGAGTTGCTAGACACCATGAAAGACAAAGAAATAAACAAAAAACCCAGAGAATATGGACAAGGCAGTAATTTAAGTAGAGAATTGCAGAAGTCTTGAAACAAGATGCTATAGACCAGGCACAGCTGTTAGCTGGAAAACTTTAGAGCACCTATTGAAAAGTATTTTGAAATCATCCATGGGTCAAATATTCATCTACTGCTTATCCAAGATGCTCAAGAGTCAGTTTTTTTATTTGTTATCTTCTTTGAATTGGCCAAGAGGCCTAGATGCCCACAAGTGTAAAACTGCCTCTTCCAAAACAATACAGAGGAACTGTATGTTATTACCCAAATGCAGCAAAGCTCCTTGTTGTAATCAGTATTTTCCTTTTACTGAAAAAATTCTTTGTTTCCATTCCTGAAGAAGTTACTTCTCCAGTGAAGCTTCAACTTTAGTCCTCCTATCCCTCAAATTAATGAAGGAAAGTGAAGTTTATTAATACACTGGAGCTTGTAACATTAGAAACACTTGCCTGTGTTTACAGCTCCCCAAATGCACAGCCTCATTTGCTGCCCAATCAAACTCAGTAGTTGTAACAGTTACCAGTTGCAGGTCTTACTCTAGAGTTTAAAATTCCCCACCCACAATATATATAGTTAGTCTTAATAAATAAATGACTTGGAGTATGCATTATATATCATTCAAATCCATAAGGGCACAAATTATGTATAATACATTGGCTGTGTAATTTATTTATTAAGCAAAACGTGAATTTTCCATGGTTGTGTTTTGAGGCACAGTTTGTCACATACAGCTAAATGATGTATTCTTATTAGTCCCACTCAATTACCAAGTCATCCCTCTGTGCACTGTATATTTGTTAATGATAGTGCCACAACGCTGCATCTACAATACCTGTGATTTTAGTGATTCATAACCACTCACTAAAACTGTGAAAATGATGAATTGACTGCTGTTGATTAAATGCCGCCAACAGTGTGTTTCATATGTGTTTGCTGCAGTTAGGAGTTAAAGAAACAGCATTGCTCCAATCATTTAAATATCTAATTAAGCAGAACCCTGTCTAGATAGAAAGAGCTTGTTGGAATGAAATATCATTAAAAGAAAAAAGAAAAAATAGTATAGCCGTGATTTTTTTCATGTATGTACATAAAGACTTTTCATCTCAATCCCACTGGTCATAAATATGTCATGAACAAAACAAGACCAAAAGATAAAAATTAAAAAGGCTGAAAAACTTGGAGTGGAGTCCTCTAGACTCACTGCATGGCAGCACATGGTTGATTTGATGGCTTTAGCTGGTACCTGAGATTAGCTTAAAACAACAGTGGACTCCAGTAATATTAAGCCAGCCCTTAAAAACAGCCCTTAAGACTGGGGCAAACAGAGTGGAGAGGATGGGGGAAAAGTTATATTCCAGTACAGCAGATAGCACCTCTCAGTCCCCCACTGTAGGGAAAAAATGTTTGCACATTTGTAGCAAAGGAATGGCAAAAGGAGGGGGAAATACCTCTTTCAAACTTTGATCAATTATTTTTATTGCTTTGCCTAATTTTTTTTTCTACCTTTAAATTAATCCTGTACAGAGTCCTAAAGCTGGAAGAGTGGAACAAGACCAAAAAAGTGGACGTTTCTATGCCAACAATTTGACTTCTAGCTGAGGATGCTGGAGTAGACAGAGTAATAAAAATAAAGACTTGCCAACAAGTGTCTTCTTATTAAGATGAATTGGAAAGGGCTTTTTTCCCCTCCCTCATTTTGAATTTGGAGGTAAGTGGATAGAGACCACAGTAGATCAGAGATTTCTCTTTTCTCCTAACCATTCCCCACACAAGCAATGCTTCCATATTTCTGCACCTAAATAGTGACTTTCAGTTCAAATCACTTTGCAGACTCCTTGGCCAGAAAACTGCCAGGTTAACAGGAAAAGCAGGGGCAGGGGGAATATATGGTACAAAGTATCTTCTATTGTCCGTTGTATTCTTTCTCTTAAACAGAAGAACCATGCCATGTCCAAAAATTCTTTACATTTTAAATATGCAAAAAACACATATGTGTATTTTATTACAATTCAGGGGTGAAGGTCTAAGCCAATTCTGCCTAAACTTTAACTTGTGTCCTTAAGGATAGTAAATATTTTAGGCATGATGCTTATGCCACAAAATCATGTCTTGCTGTAGTGTCTTACTGTTATGGCAAGTATTGGGTTTTTTTATTTTGTTTTCAATAGACATTCTCCTTCTATGGAAAATGTGTCCATCCACATAACTTCTTGCTCCTATACCACTGGACTCCCAGTCAGAGTTGTGTAGAAGTCAGTACATTAGGAACAAAGCAAAGATATTTGTCTTTCCTAGCAACTGCTTTCCACAAGGTGAACAAATATTGTGATAAAGAAAGCAGCTCCAGGCAGCAGCCCTGACAGGGAGAAAATAGTTGTTGAGGGGATTAACACTATGGTTAAAGTGACATGCCTAAATTAACTAAGAAAATAGGAGTAAAAATTGTAATGTGCATCGAGTACCTCTGCAATTTAGACTAGTACCCTATGTTCAGAGCAACAAACCATCCAATCCTCTTCTTAGTCAAAGGGACTGTTAAAAATACTTTGGCCTTAAAACACTTTTTTTATCTGTAGAATTGAAAGTATGCGTTCCTGTTTGCCCTGCACGCTTATATGGCACAAAGGCTAGAATAGTAAATACTTGCTCTCTTACAGAAATCTCAAGCTTTTCCCTCCAGTCCACTAAACAGTGACATTGGATAAATCATTTACTTGAACTGTAGAAGTTGGAAATGAGACATCTCAGGCTCCACCCTTACCTCTCCATGGGTAGCAGTGGTTTTATCCCAACATAGAAGAGTAGAATTTGTTGTTCCATGCTAAATTGCACATAGCAGCAAAGAAATTAAACAGTATAAACTAGCTACAAAGTGCAGCAAATCAGCAAGGACCTCATACCTTGGGATCCATGCAACTATGCAATCTCACCTGCCTAAACCAAGTAGTCCTATTGAGCTAAGAGTAGCTGACTCTGGTTTGGAAGGACTAAAGGACCAGTCTGGTTTTTAAGCTTATTTTTTGGCTACATGTGGTAAAACACAAGCAGAACAGCACTGACCTTAGCACAGATTAATTTACTCTCTCAAGGAAAGAAAAGCCTCTGACAGAATTCCTTGGTTTTTTTAAGAAGAGGCTCTGTTTGTGAGTAGACATTAGAAAAAAATAAAAACCTAGAATAGAAAGTAGCTAAAAGACTTGAAAATTCCTGAAGGAAAGAAGGGAAACCCTTCTAGTCCATGCTAAGCATGGTCAGAGGCTTTTCTTGGCACAACGTTTCCCCTACAACTTCCACCTGAAGCTCTGGTCAGTGTGCAAAGTCTTTATGAATTATTTCTTGGGCAGCACTGAATTCCTCCAGTACTCCAGAGGATAAGCCACTCCTGAGGACAGATATGCAAAGTACCAATGAGGAGCTGGCTACTCACTGTAGACTTTCAGAAGCCCTTGGAAAAGACCACGTCATATCAAAAGAACAACCAACAAAACCAAGAACTNGGGGGGGGGAGCAAATAAGTATGCAACAAAACCCCAGACATTTCTGGGCTAGGACCAGCTAGGGAGAATGTGCATGCGGGGACGGGTGGGTGACAGTTCATGTATACTGGTATGTAAATGCACATCAGCCAATTGCCCATGGAGAGGGCAGGGAGAAGAAGAATCTCAAGGGTGCTAGAAAAGCTCCTGCTGGGGTTAATTTGTTCTCCAAGTGGGTTTTGAACAAGGAAGTATCCAAAGCACATCCCCCAACTTTACTGCAGCAGCTACTATCAAGCAGATACAGGAAGAAAAGGCAAAATTTTCCCCAGGCCAGAAAACAAGAGAGATCAGGAATTAATGTCTTTTCACTGGTTTTTCCTATGCTTACCCCAACCAGACCCTGTATGCAAACCCTGAGTCTTGCCACAATAAAAATAATAAATCTATTATTCACCAATGGAAAGGAGAGCTGGAAGCATGGTTGTATGTCTAAACTGGCAAGAAAGCAGTGCATAATATAAGTCTCCTGATTTTTCATGACAGATTCACCATCCCAGCAATTAAATACTTTAAAAAGTCCAAATCTCATGTTATTTTGCATCTGAAAGCCTGCAGGAAAAGAATAAATAAAAAGCATTGCATAGAAGTGCCACACATTAATACTTCAAACACAAAATTCTACACTATAACAGGATCCTATTGAAACTTACTTTTCAGACAAAGTGCCTAAACAGATCTTAACTATAAATAATTGGGAGAGAAGGGAGTAAAACAACAATTTTGACAAAATAAAAACCCAAAGTATTAGGTGTCATAGAAAATTCACATGTCATTCTTCCATAAATAAAGTTGCTAAGCAGATTTACTGTGAAACAATTTACGCTGTGTTATGTAAATGGCAAAATTCTTAAGCCCGCTTGGTTGTAAAGAACAAACCTGTGAAAAGAACCCATTTTTACCATCAGTCACACCATACATTTAGCAGGTGTCTATTTTACCCAAAAGCCTTGCAAATATGCAAATAAATACATAAATTTCCAAATGTTTTAGCTATTGTAATAAAGTTTTCCTGCTCGTTATTTTCTAAAAGAAATGAACAATTGCTTTATTAGACCTGGATGGATGTCCCTTTCCAACTTCTTTGTAATCAAACAGAAACTTGGCAGTGTACCAAAGCATTTACTCTTTAGTGAACACAATGTTTTAGCTACTACTTAGCTACTCCTGCTGTAAAACACTCTTGTCAAGGACTCTATCATATCATGAAGTTTATTCATTATAGAGGAAAACCTTCTCAGCCGGCCCTTTGCTTACCCACAGCACAAGCAACACTGAAAGGCAGATCAGAGAAGCACAGATATTGCTGGTTAGGACCCTGCTTTTGTTTGTGGGTATGAAAGCAGATAAGTAGTGTTAAATGAACATGGTGGCTACAAGCTACTCCTTGCATGGCATGTCTGAGAGTCACATTATAGCTTTCAATATCTATGATTAGCAATTACTGCTAAATATGTGCTTCTGTATATTTTCCAATATCAGCTTTTCCTCCTTCTTCAAAAGGGAAAATCTGAAATTTGCCATGCCCCCAAGTTTCAAACAGGGAGATCAATCCGCCTTTCAGTTCATTCCTGCTTTGGGCCTAGTATTTATTTTCTGTGCACATCCACAGGAACAGAAACATCAAGTGTTCAAATACCTCTGAAAAGGGTGACTGCAGTCATAACTCGACTGGTTTGAAGCCAATGCAAGGATAAGAAATTATTCTTCCATACTTGCTTGGTTTATATGATGGTGTCCAAAAAAAAAAAAGGATGGATCAAAGGTAGGCAGAAGATGCACTGCTGACTCAATGAGAAATAAAATGCCAACAGTTCAATTGGTCATGCTGCCATCACACACCTTTGATATTAACATTTGAATTCAAACCTAGCACATATTCTTCTACCTACCCAGACCATGCAAATGAAGAAACCAGGCAGCACAGAGGCATAAGGTGCTCCTCTGACTCCTCATCAACGTCTGGCTGGGACACACCCACAGAGGCACTGGGTTTGCACCTGCAAACCAATGCACCTGCTAAGCACAGACAAATAACATCCAAACAGTAAAAGCAATCTACTCAGGATTTGCTTTGAAGTTTCGAGATCAAAAAAGCCAGAAGACATTTCTTTCCACTGGGTGTTCTTGTCTTCCATTCTTATGGCTGTCCTCTATCACTCTCTATTGTTGCTCAGCCTCTGTGATTGACCTTTGAATGAAATTTCCCCTTGCAAAACTTCAGCAAATGATTATGCAAGGTACTGCTATAAATTCAGTCTTTCAATCAAGAAAGTTGCTAGTGCTCCATCATTTATTTAAGAGTGTTAGTTTTTAAGTTAAGTGGTTTCCGAAACTTTTATGGATGTTACTTTTCTAATATTTTCCATTCTTTTTCACTGATCACTAAGGATGATTGGCTGGCAGACTGTCTCAATCAGCCTGAGCAAGCATTTGCATGGTTCTGTATTTCCAAAAAAATTGCAGTGAATATTCAAGGCTCTGTCCTCACTGGATGCCCTAATTAGTCTGTCTGATTGGATCTTGTCTTCCATTTTTAAGCTGTTCACTAGCAGCAAAGGTGTCACTCAGTTCCAGATTGACTTCAAGTAAAAGAAAAACTTCAACATGTATGAGAAAGAACAGTACCAACAGAAAGTGGGACATACAAATTTAAAAAGATGTCAATAGTTAATAAATAAATATAATATTACTGTTTTATTTCTGACGTATGTTTACTCCCATTTACTGTCTACATGGAAGTAAAGTTATGGTCTCCATTTTTCCAACAATAATCCATTTGTGTTTTTGGAGCTGTTGTGGCAACTCAGCCCCACTCAGATGACCACTCACTTCGCTGACCACTCACATCTCCCTGATGGGATGGGAGAGAGAATTGAAAGTGTAAAAGTGAGAAGACTTGGTAAAGCAAATGCCATGCATGCAAGCAAACCAACACAAGAAATTCACTCACCTCCTTCCCATGGGCAGGCAGGTGTTCAGCCATGTCCAGGAAAGCAGGACTCCCATCACCCATACTGATGACTTGGGAACACAAATGCCAACACCCTGAACGTCCCTCCCTTCCTCCTTCTTGCCCTAGATCCAAGTGCTGAGCACCACGCCATTGGAATGCCCCTTGGGTCAACTGAAGTCAGCTGTCCCAGCTGTGTCCCCTCCCAACTCCTTGTGCAGTCCCAGGCTCCTCTCTGGTGGGGTGGGGAGAGGAGCAGGAAAGGCTGTAACTCTTTGTAAGTTCTGATCAATAACAATGAAAATATCCCTTGGTCATCAACACCATTTTCAGCTCAAATCCAAACCACAGCTCCATACCAGCTACCATGACAAAAATTTACTCTACTCCAGCCCAAACCAGCACAGGAGCCAAAAGGCTCCATTATCAAATTCTAAACTACAACACAAACTAAAACTTACTGTGATTATTGCAGAAGAGGCATGAAAAAAATGTTATAAAGGAAGAGATCTGTGAAGTGGAAACTATTTGAGAAGAATCAATACAGATTAGAAAATTATTTACCCCTCAAAATTTTGTTGAGCTGCATGGGGTGCTGAATGGATAGTATTATTTACATCTTTACATTTAAAATGTATTTAAGGGTATTTTCACTTAACATGGCATGCCTGCTTAAACAATGTGTTCACTTATTGTATTGCAAAGTATTTGTTGTAATTTCTCCAAATTTAAATAAAATGCTGTTCTCATTCAGTGCTTGAGCCTACTAAAATTTATAATGGAAACAAAGAACCTTTTATTGATGTCAATACCTTTAAGAAATTCCTTATAACTGAGACACTAACTTTCCTGTTTACTGATACCTTCAGGTTTCATCAGGATTTTTTTCAGAAAAAAAGCTTGAAATCATGACATAGGTATTTAGCCTTCTGATGTTCTCTGTCTTAAGTACAGCTATTACCTCATTAAAAACACAAACATAAACATAAACAAACAAAATTCCATACATTTCTAGTGTGACTGCTTCCTGTACATTCAAAGTTATAAAAGGAGTCTGTCATTTATAAAAGGGAGTAGGCTTCACTTCTAATGCAAGAAGTAAACTTCGATTTCAGGGGAAATTTACCCTGAGACAACTGTATTAGTCAATACATAAAATAATGACAGTTCCTAGGGAGTAAGGGAATTAGAGATTAGTGATGTATCACAGGCTGCCAGAATTAGAAACAAAGGGGCTAGGAGAAATTTTATTCTAAGCAATAAGTTCAACTAACCTGGAAATTCTCTTTCTCTCCCTCTAAAAAAAATATGTTGACTGGAGCCATATGGAGCTGACTTAACCAAATAAGGACACAAAAGAACTAGAGAAACATCAAGACTATTCATTGCAGGCCTCCATTAAATTAAAAAAAATAAATAAATAAACAATAACTAGTACTTTGTTTTCTTTTCACAGTAGTTTTAGAGAGCTTATGGTTTTTTCCTGGTTTCCAAGCCTTTGCAATTCACTTTTTTATCATTCTTTCTCAGTGCAAGATCTAAAATGCTTTTCTTCAAAATCTAAAAGCTGAGAGGGTCACCCACAATCTGAATCCAGAAGCTGTAGATTTAAAGGTCGCAGAAACATTGCTACTTTTCTCTTCAGAAGAC
This sequence comes from Chaetops frenatus, assembly GCA_013400775.1. Lineage (NCBI taxonomy): Eukaryota > Metazoa > Chordata > Aves > Passeriformes > Picathartidae > Chaetops > Chaetops frenatus. The sequence continues at coordinate 323,653 of VZTR01029824.1, read as the reverse complement.
TACAAAACCCCAAATATTGAGGACTCCAGAAGTCCCATGACATGGTTGCTCTAAACCCGAACAGATGCAGGTGTTAAACAGTACAGCAGCTGTTATACATTCAAATAACTTTCTGATATCCCAAGAGAACAAAAGGTACTGGGACACAAAAACTCCAGCCATCATCCTCCAATATATGTTGAACCTGAGTAATAACAGGGCTCTCTGAGAATCTCAAATCACAGTTACATTTCAGTGCTTTTGTTCTCGTTTTTCCACAGTTCTAAGTATGTAAGTACTTACCATGCTGCCAGAATAGACCTATGACTTAACATACTATAAAGTTATGCTTTGAATATATTTTTGGCATTCTTCCATGCACTTCTTACTCTGTTTCTTTAAATAAGTAGCTCATTAATTACTAGGATGCATTTCAAGCAAACACACTATTTTGAGTACTGCTGCCTTCTTGATAGAAGATTTCAGTCCACATTTCAATTGTAATCTACAGAAATCCACCATAAATCTGAAATTTCAGAAAATTCAAAGTCTACCAAATCCAATTTCAGGTACATGGGATATGAAAACAAAGTATTTCCACTGTGAAAGCTATTATAAATTTCTGTCCTTTGTAGGTGAAATCAGGATCTGGACCACTGAATTTATTTTCCCCATTTGTCTCTTGTGAAAACCAGTTCGGTGTAGGTGTCCATAGCAGAGACTAATCTGTTCAGATTCAGTTGTTTGAGCTACTTTGCATCAGTTTAGGTAAATAGCAGTGTGCCTTTCATTGTTATTTTCTCAGACATTTTCTTTCTTCTTAGAAAAAGCTTTAAAAAAAAAAAAAAAAAAGTGCTTTCTTCGTGAATCTTCGGCCTTACGTAGTGGCCTGTCCTCCCAGTGTCCTTCCCCAGGCCCCGAGTCATGCATCACTCATCTTGTCACATTGAACTCCAGATGCTCCTACCCTAGAGAATGCTCTGACTCTGGCAATTTTTCTTCATTCTCACTAACAATTTGGTAATGAAATATTGATTTTTAGTTAGATTCATATTGATGCTATTAGGTTTGCATTGATAAATCATGCTGGCCTCCTGTCTGAGAGGCTAGAAAGTGCTACACTGAACCCTGGAGATTACAATCAACTCATTGATGTGTTAATTTGATGGATTTTTTCGTTCTCTTAGAAGAAGTAGGAGGGGTAGGGGAAGATTTTTCAGTACTGCTGTTGTAAAGTTTTCACAGCGAAATCAGGGACAGTAATAGTGGGTTTTTCTGTGTGCATTTGCTTTAAAAGTAGCTTTCTCCCTATTTGTCCAGAACATAAAAAGAAAGGAGGGGGAGAAGGACTCGGGTTGAGAGGATATGACACACCTTGTAAACAGAGCTCCAGACTCCCACATGGAGTGGAAAAAATAGGAACAGTTAAATCCCAATTAAACCCTTCAGAGGTCGTAGTCAAAAAACATTTCCTTCTGCTAAACAGGTCTTCATGTAGAGCTAAATCCCAGGTGAAACAAAAATATCGTGGACATGGGAACCCCCTCTGCTGGCCCTGTTCTAGCATGAGCTGCAGCGGTGGGATAGTTCCCCCTCCCCTCTCCAGTGAAGTGCCACTTAGCAAACATCCACATGCATCTGCAGCCTATTTAAAACAGCCCCTAGCTTTGATTTATGGTACTGTGCAAATGTAATGCCTGTCATTAAGGGACAATACATGCCAAACCAAGGGATTACATTGTGATTTCCTTCAAAGGCACAGGGTTTCAAGGGGGTGCAGCAGCCACTGCAGCACAGGAGGAAAGGCTTCTAGAGGACAATTAAGTCAAATTTAGCTGTATCATTATTTTGTAGAACAAAACCATTTCACATTTAGTGATTCTTTACTTATTTTCCCCAAAATGTTATCATTCCCCCTTCATCTGTGCCTCCCACCATGACCCACAGCACCAAGGGACGGAAGAAAACCTGTTCAACAAGGGACCAATCCTGTAAGCTTCATTAATGAAACCATCTCCCCCAAAGAAATAACTTCTCAAGTCCTTAAGCCAAATGCATTTTACTTTATTTTATTATTTTAGCATTCCTGCCCTGTCTTTTCCTGTCCTTTTAAGAACACCAGTGATCAGCATACCAGGTCAATGACATCTTAACCGAGTTTGAACCTTGTACAGCCTATGGTTGACCAAAAGAGTTACCAAAAGTGAGAGACATTGCAGCTACCTTTGATTAATAATTACTGTATGGAGCTGTGGTGAGCAGAGGGTGTGTGAAAGAAATTCCATTGTCAACTCCTCCTGCCCTTCCAAGAGGCATTTCTCCTCCATTCAAGGTTGAACTACTAAAAATAATAATGTCACTTCACATAGGACAGTTTATTATTACTTCTGTTTTGGTGTCAGTTTAAAGAAAGAAGGGGAATTTGGATGAAAATAAAAAATAAAGGTTTTTATGCCATAAAGAAATGGGAAACTTTTTGCTGGAACTTTCTTAAATAAACCACTTATGTACTAGGATATTTTTAATTAGCTTCATTTCAAGACTCTCTCCCCACCTCCCTCTGCTTCTTTGCCCTCCCAGATGAAAGCATACAAAGAGTCCTGTCCTAAAGAAATATGTCCTAGTACATAAGGAGGCGATCATCTGTACCTTCAAAAGATGATGTCAATGATGAAACTGTTAGTTAAATTCTGTTGTACTATTGACATCTTAATGCCACAAACCCAGCCGGTACGAGATCAGTAACGTAAACAGTCGAGTTCAAATTAATCTCTTTGAACCTCACTGCTGAGCTGAAACCTCTGTTTGACAGTCTAAACTGCTAACTTCATCTTCTTCTCCCAGTTATACAGTAGGCTAAATGTGAAAAAAAAAAAAAAAAGATCCCTCTTAATGTGAAAAGGTTTTGCATGTAGCGAGGAATTTTAAGCCCTGGCAACCATTTCAAGCACAGCTCTTACTCCTTGCACACATGTAGTATTTTGCATTACCACATATGCTGTTAAACAATTTACTCATTTATTTAGATTTTTACAGCACTTATCCCATGCTCCAAGTGCTTTTAGAATTATTTAAACATTCAGTGCAACGCTTAACATTTAAATTTACAATTCAGTTAGGAACACTTAGGTTATGGCAGAACAACCAAATTTAAAACTAATTTACTCTATCGAAGCACCCTCACAGAAAACCCACAGGGAGTTAAAGCTAACATCCCAACTCCATCCCACATGTTTGCCTGAAAAAAAAAAATATGAGGAAGAAAGAAAAGGTTGTGCTGCTGTAGCTCAAACCAACACAGACTCTGAAAGGGGAAAGGAACTATATTCCAGAATCAGAAACCCATTAACAAAGTGCCCTGCCAGCTACTCTATTCCTTTAAAAGCCAGTTCCAGCCATTCTGTCAATGGCTTACCACATCCCAAACTACCTCATCGTGAGCTGTAAATCTGTGCCTGCTGAAGTTCACATCAGCTCTGTCCTACGAGCGCAAGGCCGCTCAGGGTTTATACCCACAGTCCAGCTACCATGGCTAAGCAAGTTACCAGAGATCAGTTGAACCCAGATAACTCTCTCAGAGTGCCCTTATAGCTCGTCATAAATACGAGGTAACTCAATTTAGCCTGCAATGAAAATAGATTAAGCTAAGTCAAATCACCTTACATTCGTCAAAGACAAGGAGGACACGTGCGACCGTTTCTGCGGCTTAGCTGACGCATGGTAACCCGTTAAACTGCAGTAACTCAATTGCAGGCCTGAGCCCTCACCTGCAGTCATTCAGAGGGGCTGAACCTCTTGACGTGAAGCATGTCCCTTTTCAGTAGGTTTTTTTTCACTAACCTTAACAGCTCCTAGTGCCCACAGCACGAGCACAAGTCCTGCCCCGTGGTTTCACTGAAGTCTGACTTAAGGTGTGGAAATGCCTGCACCAGATTGCAAATTTGAATTAAAATTGAAGTTTTCATGTCTTCTCCCCTTATGATTGAAATACTCCCAACTGCCAATTTAAAAAACTTTTGTGATCTGCAGGACTCCAAGACCTAAATGCAAGCCTTTTGAGAAAGAACAGAATTTATTAAATAAAGTTGAACTGCAATTGCACTACTACAAGGACAAGAATTACAGGAAAGGTGGGAAGAAAGGGGGAAATAAGAAAGGGATAAGATCTAGAAATTGAATCTTTTCTGATTGATTATGTAATATTTGTTGGTATTTTCATGGACTGGATGACTAGGAAGAGCACAGGTGTCTTGAGATCTCTGTTCCACATGATAAAGAGCAGCAGGTACATGCATATACACATACCTACATCCTTATAAGCAGTGAATTATTTTCTGATTATTATTTGTTTTCCGAATTATTTCCATATCGGATTTCCTCAAAATTTCCTAATTACTCTTGATCCAATTTACAGAGTTTTTTATGTCAGCCCTAATGCTGTAATAAGAGATTTCTTCCACACAGTTTGGAGATAAAATCCGTCATAAAACAGCCCGTGGAAATCTTGGGACATTTCATACTTGATCTTCACAGTTTCCACACTTTGGACCTTCTGCACACATCTCTTCCTCTTTGATCATCTGCTATTTTCACCTTGTAAAGCTTCAGATAACCTTGCTTTCCATTTTTCTTTTGGTTAAGTCATTAGATCCCCCACACAAGACCCAGGCCACCAGGAGAACTCCAGACTTGTTGCACAGATGTCAGCCATGTCCATGGTGGCTTTCCAGTGCATGCAGAAATTCACTTTGCTCAGTAATGGAAATCCCACAAACTCTGGCAAATCTTGGCAGTACTGTAGGACACAATAATAGGACAAGCAGGAAGGTCTTTAAATTGAAAAAGCCTAGATTTATATTAGACACTAGGAACAATTCTTTGCTGTGAGGGTGGTGAGGCAGTGGAACAGGTTGCCCAGAGAAGTTGTGGGTGCCCCATCCCTGCCACTGTTCAAGGATAAGTTGGATGGGGCTCTGAGGAACCTGGTCCAGTGGCAGTCATCCCTGTCTATGGCAGGAGTGTTGGAACAGGACAGTCTTTAACATTGTTGTGGCCCAAACCATTCTATTCTTCTATGTATGTTTAGTTAACAAAGCCTGAGGGGCCCTTAGGGGAGATAAAGGAAAAGAAACCACCTGTACCAGTAAGCTTTTAGTGAATTTAGCCTGAACAGAGGATGAGATCCAAGACCCCTCTCCAGAGACTGCATCAGGGAGCAACATTCTTCCACCATGTCAGCTCCCACCTCCTTCCACAAGGTCACCCTGTCTCCGAGGGGAGAGCAGGGACCAAGGGTACCCAGTGGAGCCACTAGGATCCACTCTTTCCAGGAGACATCTTGCTGCAGAGGCTCATGTGGCTGTCCTTTCCCTGACCCTTCCCCTCCCCAGCCATGCTCCACAATTAGATTTCATTAAAAGACAAAACCTCTCTTCCTCCTTCTCACCATAGGGGTCCTGAGTCGGGGGGTGGGGGGGAAGGGATAGAAACATCATCTGCACGGAAAATAATTTCCTGCTTGCCAGCGTATCTGAAATTGATGCAGCCAACAGCATTCCTTATGAATGTTAAATTAATTTGGAAAGTCTTCATGTATTGTTCCTTACCATGAAAAGCACTCATCACTTCTCACTGGCTCTCTGCCCTGCCTAGGAACAGGGAGGGAAGTTTAACAGGCCGCAGCAAGAAATGTTCATGAGGCTGCAGCATGTGGCTTAGCATGAGAGCTGGGAAATTCCTATCCCCCAAAATATAGGGCAGCAATGACAGCTTGTCTCAAATGCAGAGAATTCAGAATTTATTAATACTGCTTCACCAACTGTGAAAGGGAGATTGAATTGTCCTTAAAGGAAAATAAAGGTAAATAATTACGTTCTTTCGGCTTCACACTTACTTAAAGCCTGCTTAGAGGCTCGGTACGTGAAAGCCCTCTGGACTAAAAGCTGTATAGGTATGGAAAACAATATTATCAAAATGTTGAAAGAATCTAGGAATATTTTAAATACCTAATAAATCTTCTTCTGATTAGTTTGAACTGTGCATGGGAAATTGTACTGGGTTTGCTTAAATGCTATAAGGAAGCAAGAAGGATTCAAATTAAATTCTGGAGAACAGGTTTGTTTCTTTGTTCTTTTAAAAACCACTATATTGTCAAAATTTGATTCTATATTATATTTAATTTTCCATTGCTGTTTTACCTCACTCTAGATGCCTCCAAGTGTAGCCAGTTTCTCTTTCAGTGCCTCTCAACTATTAGCTCTATTTATATTTTTTGTTATTGAACTTGCTCACGCTTTCCACCTGCCTTATATTTCAGAGAATGAGGTTACATATTAAACCATTCTGTCTTTTACCTGTCTGGTAATTTTGATTTTTTTTTTCCTTTCCTTCTCAGAATGGATTTTCTTGTTATTAAATCCATGTTCCACATCAGCCTGCTAAGTTGAAGATTGACCTTTAATTTCATTTTGCTTTTAGGCTTCCATTTCCTTCCCTAAAAACTATTTATGGTATTTCATTTCTAATTAGAAGTAAGTCTGAGTAGCAAAAAATCTCTAACCTTTCTAACCTTCTGAGCATTTGGATCCAGAGGTTTGGGCAGCCAGAGCCAGGCTGACCACCTGTGGAAGCTGGATCTGGACACAGGCTGTGATTTCAGTTGCCTGAAGGTCACAACTTTAGGAACCAGCATTTCCATGAAAGTCATTATTTAGAGAGGCCTCAGCTATTTTATTTTAAAGAGCTTATAGTACACTAACAAGAGGAGCACAAGTCTGGTTTTCCCAGCAATTACTCAATTCCCATACATGAGAGAAAGGTCTCCTAGTTCACTCACTTAGGAACTAGAGTATTGCCTCATAAAACACACCAGAACTCCCCTGTTATTGCTCAACTCATTTGCTGAAGTTTAATTATGAGATATCAGGGAAAGAAGCATTTTAAAAGCCCATTTTTAAAAATTGCCCTCAATAGCGCTCATAAGAGACCAGATTAGAGACAAAACAAAATGGCTGAAACAGCTTTATCTCCTTTATTCCACAGAAGTCTCCTTGTAGGTGAGAGACTGTGTTAGAAAGCCAGAGGACTGGCAGAGCTGCACTATCCTTCACCTTATCCCTCCAGACGATGTGTGCTGCCCAATCAATTCTAAAACACTTGTTAGAGTAGGAGGTGACTTCTCCTTCCTGACCTCAATATTTCCTCCACATCTGTTGAAATGCTACAGCACATATTAAAAGGTACACATTTAATACCTTCAACATCTTAAACAGCCTTTCTCACTCTTCCCTCCCCCACTTTGTACCCCCATATGCATATGCCTGCTCCAGAGGCACCAGTGGACTTGATGACTTTTCCAACCTGTGTTTCAGGCCACGATGTGGGTAGCTGTTTTTCCAAACAGAGGGGTTTCAGTTCCTGCTTTGCAAACAGAGCTGGTGCCCATCTCAGACCAAGAAACAAAGCCGGAATGATTGCTTCTCATTCTTTCCATTTGAGACTTTTTGAGACTAATTTTCCCTCACAGCTCTACCTGAAAATCAACCCCTCTTTTGACAGAGACAGTGAAAAGTAACTCATACTCCAAATAGCTCCCTGGCAGGCAGGGTAGACTAAAGCCAGGAGTAAAGTAGTATCTCCACTTGATAGTGAGAAGGAAGACCCAGAATGATTAAATGGCTTGCCTAGGGGAGAAACAAGAAATAAACCACTTCCTCAAAGGCCCAGCTTTTAAGGTGAAGCTTTATTATTCATATTTGCCAACAAAAGCATGATAGAACTGGCATCTAGGTGGGGAGGTAGGAGGAGGAGAAGGCCTAATCTGAATAATCCAGTCCTAAAGACAAATTAGTAATGGTAGATAAAAAAGAAGGATGCTCCCCTGCTTTCCTTTCCCAGCTCCACAATAAGGATTTCCAAATTGGTTTTGCTCATTCCAGGTGACCAGGAAAGCTGGAAAACATGGATTTTAATAGCACACACCATCAGGTATATAGATCAATCACCAGGACATAGAGAGACATATTGATGGCTCTGTAGATTAATAAACTGAAGGTTACTTGCCATTAGAGATGAGGGAAAGGCTACTTAGGCAGCCTTCCTAAGCAAAGACACTTTAGCAGCCATATTGATTTCCTGCAAACACCTCAGCGGCAGCAACAATTTTGCTTCACCAGGGAGAAACCTGACCTTCAGCCCAAGGTTTGCCTTCCCAGAGCATCCTGTGTAACCCCAAATGATGATACATGAGAACAGAAAGAAACAAGAAAGATCTTAACAGGCCCCAAGTGCCCAGAGGCTTTCAGAAAAGGGCTTCTCACGTGTACTTTGCCAGCCTCTGCTTAAGACCAAAAATTCAATATACTGCATTGGCCTCAGCATGCAAACACCCAGGTAAGTCTCAGAGAAGCTAGCCATTTTCAGGGCTCTGGAATGTCACTCAAATCTCTGGAAAAATCAGTACAGCAAGCACTGAACATATCTATCCTTCCTTTCACAGTTAAATTACAAGTAAAATATGTGAAGGGTTTCCACAAAATCATTAATTAAAGGGCAAAACATTTTCCATTTTCTGTTTGAATAGAGAACTAACCCTGGTTGTTGTTAGTATTATTATTATTATTATTGTTACTAATTGGCCATCTTTTTTCCATTTGCCCTCTGTAGTTTAGTTATGCCAGAAACTTTATTCCTCACCATCTTCTGGAACGAACTTTAGCTAAGGAGCTTTTATTGGGTGTGTCACATGTTAGATGAAAGACCAGAGAGACGAATGTATCAGGTATACCTGATCAAGTTAAAGGGCACAGCAAGGGAATAATGGAAAAGACATGTGATTATCACATACAAAATCCACACCTAATTACTCCTTCCCATTGGCAGCCTTGGTCATGGAGAAAATCATGCTCATAGATAAACAGAGACGATATTTGACATCATAGCTAACAGCTGGATGAAAATAAATGCAAACTAACCAGAAATCTTGACAATTCTGTCTAGTGGGTCTATTTCATGAAGGTGGGGTGGATAATTTTAAGGGTTATATTTTAAGCATTTTCAAGAGGAAAAATTGACCCCTGCCATGTATATTTCCATCCATGTTGGCTTTGTATTGGATCATCTGTCCCAGGTAGATTTTTTTAAGCAGAATGTGCTGCAGAGGTAAGGTAGAGATTGAGAGATTTCTTTGTATCCAAGCCACAGCCCTTTAAACAAGATTTCAACTTGGCCTCTTGGACATGCATTGCCTGTGTGTTTCTTTTGTATGTGAATCACGGAGAGGTCCATAAGCCATACCAATTGGATTGCAATTTTCTAGTAATTACCAATAGGCAGCCCATCCCTTCGTGCATACCTGCTGGAAAAAATAGTATTTATCTGTATAACCTCTATCCCACATTTTAAAATCTTGCTACTTATACAGATTAAATCTTACTGTCATTGTTTCTAGAAGCTATCAGGCTTTGTTGGGGAAGTAGTTATCTTGTTTTTCCAGTCTATTCTCTGTGCTAAAGATAGGGCTTTTTGGAGTTGCAAATGAGAATTTAAAAAAAAATAAAATTCATCAGTCTATCAGGATATTACGAAACCAGCTAATAGGTGACAAAAATAAGATGCATTGCTTTAGCAAATGAATAGAAAACAAACAAAGGAAATGCTTATCTTCCTGTTTTAATATGTTAGTTCACTTTTTTCTAATATTTAAAATCTGACCACCTGCAAAAGATTATGAAGAGCCTCTGTGGATTTGCAGGAATGCTTGCAGTACTTGGAACAAATGAGATACTCTCACTAGCACACACTACTCCCTGTCATTCACCATGCTAACAGCGAGAGACAGGCCCATCAGCAATGCAATTGTTATTATTTGGTAGAGGCTGGTGGTGACTTATGAGTTTCAGAATGCAGCTTCCTCATTTGTTTAATGTCGAGAGATTACAGTCTCCATTTACTATGGTTTTATAACAGGCAGGTGGGAAAAATCTCTTTTCCAAAAGCCTGTCAGTAACTGGTGCCAGTGCTGACACATTCCTGCTTGATTCTTGCAAACGAATCTGTGCCGTGTTTGGGTAGAGCACAAGATCCAGATCCCGTACCCAGTGCCAGCTGCTGCCATGGGCTCAGACACGATGGCCATGGACAGGGCACACTGGCCACACGCAGCAGCACAGAAGCCAGGCTGAGATCAGCCTCTGGGAGCTGCTGGGGTGCAGCTGGAGCTGGGTGGGGGTGGCTGGGTCAGCAGTAGGGCTGCTGCACTCTCACAGCCCTCCAGAATGACTCCTGGCCCTGGTGTCTTCCTGTCTTGGCTTCCCCCACCACTGAATGGGATAAATAGAGTATCTCCTGGTATTAGAGGGGTCTTGAACTGAGGAACTTCCATGTCCTGGAGAAGAGATCCATCTGTACACTTTGAAAAGGCTTGGGAGGATTTTATGGACATCGAAACAGTGGGTTGGAATTGCAAGCTATTTCAGGCATGGGTCCTTCCACCATTTTTTCCCTGGATAATCCAGCCTGATGACAGCATGGATGACTTCACATGAGGGCCTCTGTTCCACTCATTCATATGGTGCCAGCCTCATCCTCCAGGCTGCCAAAACCAAGGCTTTCTTTTGGGGGTTCAGCCTAAGCTATGTCTTCATGCTTCAGCTCTACATTCCTTCAAATCAAACCCAGACTGTTGAGCAGGTTGGCATTGCCAAATCAGTTTGTCAGAGGGTAAGGGTGGGCAGGGAAAGCTCTGCCATGAAGGATGTTATCTCTCATGCTCTTCGCCTACCTCCACTCCATTTACTATCTCAAGAAGCACAGTAGGCAGCACAGTAGTGTCTGTGCTGCAGCATGGAAGTGGGAAACAGGATGGGGCACTAACAGCATTTCTATTAGTGGACATTAAACATGGAAAGTTAGTAAGACAGGACAAACTTCAGGCATGAAAAAGCCTACAGTTCTTCACTAAGGGAGCTTCTTTCCTTCTTCCTGGGAAGAGAGAAATAGGACACTACCAGCAGTAAAGGCTCAGCAGAGTCATGACTCATTCCCATGTTGAATGGGTCCCCACAAACCGTGGGTAGACACAAGCAAAGATACTTCACACAGGTGCTGGGAAGTCGTGTGACAAGGGTGATTAGGGGACTTGCAGTCTAACCCTGCCCTGCAGACTGCCGTGTGAAAATGGACTTTGTGCTGAACAGGCCCCACCCAAGGGATCACTGGCTGAGCCTGAATTGTGAAACAACAACAAGACATAGAAAGGGCAAGTTGGGGTTAAATTCAAAAGTTTTCAATATAATGCTTCAAGTTGAATTCAGGCTCAAGAAAAAGAAAGCTGGTTTCGGTGAGTTCATGGAAGGGTTGTATGCTTGGTGCCCCTATCTTCTTCTTCATTCATATTTGCTTATATTATTTGTTAATAATATTATATAATTTGTTAATAATAATGGTATAAATGTAAAATATATGCTCTTAGCACTGCTTTGAAACAGTGACTGCTGTGAGTTGCTGATTTACCATGAATGTAAATATGTAGGCGGCAAATCTTGTTTAGAGAACTTTCTTCTTTTGAGATGTGCTTGTGTTGTCCAGCTTTGCATCATTACAACATCTGCCACAGCATGAAATCAGAGTGACAGAGGGTCCAGCCTGAAAGGCTCTGGGTCAGCATAGAGAAAAACTCTCCATGCTAGAGTAGGGGACCCAAGCCAAAGGTGTCTGATTCCCCTAAGCCCTGAACTTCAATGAAACTGATCCAGGTGTTGCAGCTGTAGCTGATCCCAATTTAAAATCTCAGTAGAGGTTCATCTTAGACACATTAGCATTAAGATTCTAAATATAGGCTTTCATTTATCCCTCCTCATCAGAGTCTAAAGGTGCAGTGTATTTAGTGTGGTTTTCCTCAGCTCTATAGACAAGGGAAATGCTATTTCATTCCTTCCTTCTAAGCAGCGGGTTGGTGCATGCTTCCATAGCAAATTACTCCACTGTAACACAGATAGTTTGTAATAGGAAAAGGAGCTCTCCTGAGTTTTATATTTATTTACTAGACCATTTCTCCCCTGCAGTTATGAAAAGGGCCCAAAACCATATTCAGATTTCACACCCTTGGCTCAGCCCCAAGCAAGCCTGCAGAACACAGTAGTTTCACCCAACAATAACTTCCATTTTTGCCTTTACTTTTAGTACTGAATCTTCTTTCTCACTTCTGTTTCTAAAGGCTACAATACTGATCTAACCGCCAGGTAAAAGATGAAAACAAAGTTAGGAGGTTGCTGAGGGATTTAGTTCTCTTCCACCCAGGCCTTGTTAGCAGGTGTCAGTCTGGACTTTTGAATGCAGGTGATGACCTTCATTTAGTCATGAATTACAGGTTTGGGGAAATTGGAGTCTTTCATAGTTGGCCTTGAGATAGGAAGGACAACCAAACAGTTTTATTTGCATGCCAGGTCAGGAGATTTCCCTACTAATTTTAAGATCTGCTAAAACAGGGATTATTTACTTGTCTCTTAGAAAAATAGCGGGGTTTGTTTGAAAGTTAAAAAAATGAAGAAAGAAACCATGGCTTAATGTACTTCCTTTATAAGTTAGGTTGAAACAGACAGGTTATCTATCCCTTACCCCATATACAGAATTCTGCACTGTATGTTTAATTATATCTTGCATTTATTTTATACTTTGTGTCCAAAGATACATTAATTTAAAGCAGAAAAATCACTTCACCCATCACTGAAATTCAGTCACCTCTGGGATGAAGAATGGCAGTCAAGGGGACAGCTAGTACACAGTGACCTTGGCCAAAAACTCATGCACAGAAATCTGCTGCCTCTGAAAGTGCCATGGGACCTAGCTTTGAAAGATTTTCTCACAGTAAATTAAATGAAAGTGTATTTATCTGCTTCAGCAAAATGAAATGTTGAATTGAGTCAGCCAAGCCTCAATCTCTCATTTTAGAGGCTCTGGGCATTTTAAGCATAATGCAGAAAAGACCATGCTCTTGCACTTCCAGCTTATAGCAATAATATTAAAAAGTTATAACAATACAGTGACCAAGAGGACTTTGAATTTCTCAAGAACTTGATCTCTCCAAAACCTGAAGGTGATGGCAATTCAGAGCTTAGTTTCTCCCTATTACTTTTGTTCATCCACACTCTATCAATGGTTTAAAAAACCAAAAAGATCACTTTCATCAGCACTGGGACAGAGACTCACGTTTATCTGGGACAAGATACCAATACACACAGAAAACATACTAATTCAATGCTATTCCACTGCAGTGTTATTCACCATACCAAATGATCCATTTGCAAAGTTTCTTAAGCACTTATATGCATATGAGATTCCTCTCAACAAAAGGTTCTCTTGTTTCAGTAAGTTTGGGATGGAGAAGAAACACGACACTGTTCTTTTGAGTATATTTAGCAGAAGTACGGATGATGGGCACTGTGGCATTACTGGGTTTTGTTACTAACACCAGATTTTTTTTTTTACCTTCCATCTTTTTAGGCCATGGAAAGACAAAGTTTCATTGGAAAAGCAGATTTAATAAGTGATTAGAGGGTAATCACTATTCTTTCATAATATGCAAAGGGCAATTTTGGGTTGTGAGGTAGTCTGTGGGTCATGTGAATTTAATTGTCATATCCAGAGACTTATGCCACATTAAGTGTATCCCTAGTGAAACAGCAGAGTTGTAAATCTGCAAGATAGATATATATATATATGTACACTATATTTTAACAGAGCTATGGGAATAGTCCATTACCTATAAAATAAAGAAACAATGTTAAATATGCCAAATCAATTTCCTCATGAAACCAGCAACAAATATTTAGCTAGTTATTACAAGAGACTCCAATGTTCAGGTCAAGTTCCACACAATGTCCCCCTTTACACCATTTTAGCTTGAGCTTGCAATGCCTATATAGAAAGCGTCAGGTTAAATAAACCATCTTGGAAGACGTGAGGATAAAATCATCTCTTAAGTTTTTTCCCCGAATTTGTTTGAACAAAAATCTTTTCAGTAAGAGAAGGTAAAACAAGCTGAGCGGGACTGCAAGACTGCCTGTGCACAAAATCCACATTGACCATCTTGTTTGGGAACTTCTCGATCTGAAGCTGAAATTTTTACCCACATGAAGTCAGTAGGGATTGCACCCTAGGTCTAAATGGGGCTGACAATTATTCTGAATCCTCTGCAGCCTACACCTTGTCACCTCTGCTCTTCACCCAGTGTTGACTTTCCACTACTGAAATCAAAGCAGCCTCCTATTTACCACCAACCCACAACTCAGCTATCTCCCTGAAAACTTCTTTTTTTTCTCTGCTGCCTTCTGGAACTCTTAAATGATCTCTTTCCTTTCTGAATTATGGTTTAAGTAGAAGGAGCAAAACTAGAGAACATAAAAAAGCATTTCACAGATACAACGGCACACCAGTTTGTCACTTCAGGTACCATGGCACACCAGTTTGTCAACACACATCCCAAGATAGGAATCTTAAAGGTCTTTTAGTGGGCATTGCTGAAAAGATATTTGCCATTTCACAGTGATTACATTACTGTGATATCACCTCTTCCACCTACAGGAAGGTATTGGTTACCACAGGTATCTGAAGCAGTGTTTGAGAAATGTTTACTGTAACAAAAAAGAGTAAAAAAAAGTGACTGAAGGGAAGGGTGCAGTAAAGAATAAAGGCCATAGTGAAATCTGAAATCTAGTGTGCCACTGCAGCCTTAACGCAAATTTTTTGCATTATTGTTACTATTTTGACATAAGGCCTTGTGCCAACACCAGAGCCGCAGCCAGGATTGTCAGCCTTACCACTGAGTTTCCTGGCTTTTATGGGTCTAAAGTCAACTTGTAATGTTACTTAAACAGAGCCCTATGCAGCTGAATAGATTTAATGGTGTGCTACAGCTAAATGGAGAATCTCCATGGCAGTTACTTCAAGAGGCTCAGAGGCTCACCTCCCCTCACAGAGCTCCAAGGCACCCTTTCAAATTTGCCTCCTAATAACGTGCTTATTCCTGGACTCCAGGGGTGGCCACTTTCATAGAAGGCCTATGCTAAGTACTATTCTTTCAATAGCAAAATAATTGTCCTGGTTGTTGTTTTACACCAATTGTAAGTTATTTGGACCCACTTGTTTCGCACAAGAGGATAGGAAGCAATGCCTGCCTCACATTTTGCATCCATTTGATTGTTAATGAGCAGATCCAATGTTTCCAAGCTGAAGCTACTCCAAAAGTAATGCCAGTTTACCAAAACTGCATGTCTGGACATGGAGTGGTCTCACAGCACTGAATGAAGAATCAGGTTCTATACATTGCACAGGGCGTGGTGAATACTTTACAGATATGTGGCTTTAGGTAAAGGGAAACTGATTTCATATTTCTGTTTAGAATCTTGCATGCTCAAAACCCCTTAATTATTGTAGAGGTTAACCTACATTAGGGTTTTCTTTCTTGTTTTAAGGAACATTCTCCAGGCAGAGATAACTGCTCAAAAATGTCTCCACAGAACAGAAGTGGATTGAACTATGGTGCTACATATATTAAGTACTAAAAATGAACGGCTGGCCATGTTTTTCTTTTGACAAACCTCTTGTTTCTTTTTCTACTGGGTTTTGTTTCTTTTCTAGCCTCCAGTTATATATTTTGTGAGCATAAAGCAATCTCGCATGCTGTAAGGCCGAGTGTGTTTAAAACACAAATCATGATTCAGTGTGGAGATTTGAAGTTGTTTTTGAAGCTGATAATTATTGGCTTTGGCTCCTCACCACTTTTATCTGAAAACATAAGCCTCAGTTAAAAAGGGAAAGTTGTCCTCTGTAGAAGCAAAACAACTAATTCAGAAGTGGCCTAATGCTCTAACTGAGCTGAAGGTACTCTTCATGGCGTGTGCACATGACCAGAGCACACGTGCTCAAATGGGAGCACTTTTAGGCCTGTTCACCTGGTTATCTACATTCCACAGGAGTGTTCTGCTCTGCTGTGGAGTCCCAGGATAGAAAGGCTTGGCTGCTTTTGTAAGTAATGAGAAAGGAGGAGGGAGAAGACTCTCCAGGAAGATGGAAGGCATAGAAGGTATTCTTGCAAAATGTTACAAATGTTACATTTAAATAGAAATGTCTCAAATTGCGGAGCTGGTCCATGTAATAGAAGGATCAGTAATTTTAAAGGAGTGCAAGAAATGAGCCAATTTCACAAGCTATTTGAAGGATATTTTCATGTAACTTTTAGCCAAAGCAATGTTCCAAAAAGTCTGAAAATTGAATCCTAATTAGTTGCAAGTATCCCTCTGGCTCAAGTTGACTATTATATTGTGCTCCATGCTCCCGAAGCAGATGAGAGCCATCACACCTTGCCAACATATGACAAGGAAAAAGGTAAACTCACCATGCCACTGCTTTCAGAAGAGTTTAAATCAAGAAAAGAGAGAAAATTACACAAATCTTGAAGGAGAATTGCCATTCTTTCCACATAATAACAGTCATCTGGGATAATACGCCTGTATTTCACTTGTCAAAGCATGCTGTTTACTATTTGGTCTTTTAATAGTGAACTTAGTGAGCATTAAGAGTTATTAAGGCAAAGCAGGAATTTTGATGTTATATCAGCTCATTCCCCTGCCCCTCAGTACACAGGTCTTTACATTTCTTTGTGTATTCTGAAGAGACCTTAGATATCTTTTCATTTAGGTTTAGCTGACATTGCAGAAAAGAACCTGACTAATCTAAATCTTCATTAAAAATATAAATGTATCAAATACTAAAACTGCCTATTCATAAATGATGAATAAGTTTGGGGGTTGATCTGGGGATAAGAACATTCTTTGAGATTTTGGTTAGTTCCCCCTGCACCCACCGCCTCCTTGTGAATTTTTTCTTGTTGTTCTACAAGAAATGAAATGCTAATCTCAGCTCCACCTCTATTGGGTCATCTCCAGGTCAGCATATTAGAGAAATCAGCAAAAGAATGAAGACAGTCTACTCCAACTGCAGGGCAGGATGACCCAGCTATTAATCAATCTGATGGCAGCATTTGAACAATGACAGTCATCTGTCAGAAAGCAGGAGGTGGCTCCTCATTAACACACTACTCACCTGCCCTGAGCTACAACTCTTTTATAATAATATCTATCATTCACCTCCAAGGTGTTGCTTCTTTCTCTGGCTACATGAAATAACAGGCACGATTTTCTGCCCCCTTGCCGGTACTTCATTTTCTTGGAGATACTCAACCAATATTGCCTTACAAAAAAGAAAAAAAAGAAAGAAAAGGAAAGAAAATGGGGGGAAAAAGAGATANAAAAAAAAAAAAAAAAAAGGAAAAAAAAAAAGGAAAAAAAAAAAGAAAGAAAAAGACCAAACAAACTCCTAAAACTAGCACAAAGCAGAGAGACAAAAGGAATTCTAACTAATTTTCTAAGACCTTCAAGTATTCAGATTCAAATAAAAGCAAATGGAGTTATTTAACACAGTAACATACCACAGTTATAAATTGGCCTCTTTCTTCCAAGTAACAGGTCAATCCTTACTTTTGCCAATCTGATTTCACCACGACTGTCCCAGCAGGTTACCTCACACCATCTTTATATTGTCATATACCTTCTAAAATTACTCTGTTTTGCTCTGACAGTTTCCAATCCACATGCAGATGTTAAGCCAGGATAATATATTAAGCAAATAATTCTTTCATAAAATGCTGCTTATCAACACATATTTTTGTTATTAGATGCACACATTCATGGAGGTCAGATACAGGGCTGATGACTAACAACAGGCAGACCTGATTATGCCATTTTGTATGCCTAGGAAGTGGTTCACAGCAATTTCCCTCACAAATGGAAATTGGCATTTGCTCCCCAAAAAATCTGACCACAAGACATATCATTAAAGGGAAGGTAATATACAGCTGCATTCAGTATTATTCACTGAACCAAAAAACTGCAAGTCACCTACAGATGTATTTCTTGCTCCCCTGCATTTGAGTCCCATGCTTCAGTTACTGCATTCTTTAAAATCCCCTCAGACAAGAAAATGGGGACCTATGTGGCCTTTCATTAAAGAAAATCCCCATGGCAGTTGATATAAACACAATGGGTACTACTATTTTACCCAAAGGTCCTATCCAGCTTTCAGCTCCACATAATCTGCTGCTGCTTTTTAGCATCTCCCCCTGTCCCCTCAGCCCATGATCTTCTCCCCTTTATTCCTGTACCCTCCCTGCTGTTGATTTTGTGCAGTTTATATGAGGAGGAGCACCCAGGGCAGGAGTCCTAAGGGGCACTGTATTATCTGTGGTGGATGCCGTAGCACCCCTTTCAAACCTAGGACTCGTGTGAGGCAGCTCCTGAAATGACACTGAACACCAGAGTGGTCAAGGGAGGTTTCAAGTTTCTCAGGCTTATTAAACTATTATAATCATATAAAGTAGAGCAATGCCTGAGCACTAGCCAGAATGAGAAGCCTTGGTGTTGGGAATAAGCTGGCTGGGGTTGACTCTGCCTCCTGAAAATCTTGCAATGAAAATGGACACGAGAAAAAAAATTATGGAGGGAACTTCCAAGCACAGCAAGCAACGTTTTTG
>VZTR01029824.1:270907-296109 GCA_013400775.1 Chaetops frenatus | reverse complement strand
AAGATGCTCAAGGGTGCGAAGTTTCCAAGGAACTGGAAGAGATGGAGAGCTCCAGAGGAAATGCAGTATATTGCAGAGCAAACTGTTCAAAACTGCCCTGTACCTGCCTAACAGAATATTATATGACTGTGTATAACAGGTAGTTTGGAGTTGCTGTTATCCATATTTGTATTCCCCAGTAAGTGCTCCAAGGCTCTGCTATCCCACTGTGATTTTGAGATATGAGGTCTTAAGGGGAGTTGGATCAAGCAGTGTCTCACAAGATCATCTGCACTGGGCCTTTTTTCTCTTGGTTATAATTTTTCTTATCCTTTCTTGATTCGGAGCCTTCCTATTTATTTGTTATAGGGATAACCATCTGTGTTAGAGCTAGAATGAAGGATCATTGTACATGTTACATTTGTATTTGATGGACTCCTTCTTGCTAGATAAAAATACAGTATGTGGTAGTATACAGTATCAGACTAAAAATACAGAAGTTAGTTTTCTTTCTGGCTTGGAATTATGTAATGAGCTTTAAGATGAGCTTCATATTCCTGAATATTTATGGCTGCACTCTCCTGAGTGGGAAGGCCTTCACTATTCTCTAAGCTTCTAAATTCCTATATTTCCAAATTCCTTAGAAATGAATGGTTTCCTTCATGCTACGCAGAATTCTCCAGGAATCTGTGAAGAGAACATCCAAAGCTGCCCAAATCATTGGGCCATTCAGTTCCCACAAATTAGTATTTTCAAAGCATATTCTCCTTCTGGANTTTTTTTTTTTTTTAATTCTGCATCTCCCAGCCACAATTAGGACTCTCAAAACCAACAATACCAGAAATTAGTAATATTTCTTGGAAAATTTTTCCCCAAGCCATAGGTCGTGACATTTCTATTGGCAAAGACTTTCCATCTTCTTGGTGCTCCTCTTGTTTCAAAGCTGAACACTCAGCAGAAGGTGTCTATTTCGCATTTGCAAGGTATCTTCAAATCAACTGTTGCCTGTAGTAACTTGCAACTTAAATGTGCAAACTCCAGCCTGCTAAAGAGAGAAATGTGAAGAATACAAATCAGGTCAGAATTGTACTGACAAAATGATAACACTCAGAAAGCACTTGTAAGGTTGTGCAAAAGGTCCACACCTTGAAGCTGAATTTTGAATACTTGCCCTTTAAATTCTATTATAAGTTTAAGGCAAACCTCCAGGTTTCTTAACATTCAGTTTTGACAAGTGAATAAATTACTAAGAGAATATAATTCATTGGTTTAATAGAAAGAGAGAATAAGTTAGCATGTAAAGACACTAGTAAATGATACATTACAGACACCATCATTGTGGTGCTCACATGATATTGTCCTGGGGCATGAGATTATTTCTATATTTTTACCTAGAAAAGAGAAAAGAACACAACTTCACAGGTTAAAAAGAAATATATAAGTAATAACCATGAACTAATGTAGCAAACATGCCACATGCCCATATGGAATATACACTGCATAGGGAAAAGAAGTAAATAATTGCATTTTGAAACCAAAGTGTTGCTAGAATCTTTATTTTGTCTAAAGGTGTCCTTGTTACTTGTGCTTAAAGGGGTTTTTTGTTTCAAAATTCTATGGCCCTATTATTAGCAAAAAGGATTTGCAACCCAATGTAAAATTGTGTGCTTTACTGTTTAACAAGGTTTACAAATCTGAGGTCACTCCATCTTCCTGGATTCACTATATTCGTCAGACTTTCAGGATACACTTGGGTGTAACAACCAGTACATAACAACCACTGGATAGCATTACCTATTAATCTCTTGCTTCATAAATTAGATTTTGTAATCTGTTTGCTTTTACATTTTAATGTCCTTGGCATCTAATGCACCATAACATTAGTTTTTAATCTGGATAACATAAACTACAAATGCTCAGATGTTCCTGATCACTTGGATGATGAGAAAACAGAAATATTCATTCAAACTTCTGGAAATTGCAAGAGTTGCAAATTTCTGAGAAGCTCTGGCACAATCTGAGGATGTGTTTAGCTAGTGCAGCACACCGTGCATTCCCTCAGAGGGATGTTCCCTCTGCAGGTGATCAGCTCAGGAAAGGTTGTGTAGTGATTACAGAAACCCAGATGCCCATTCCCACGACAGAGAGTTTCTTGTGTTGCTTGTACATGCCTAATGCAATTGGAGCTAAATTTACAGCCTGCAAATAGCTTCTCCTGGGAGACCTTGATTTGGGGGGTTATGCAAAGCTTTTCTTTAATAAGTGTGTTTGTTGTTAATTGAAATAAACAAATGCTCTAAATCTTTAAACAGTGCCTTTCATGTTTGTTTGTGGAATCACCATAAATATTTGGAGTTCCAGATTGCTTTTGCCCACCATTTTCCCCTATCATTGTCCATCATATAGTTGACTATATGTGAAAACTTACCAAGAGACCAAACAAAGAACTATAAATCTTTCCAGCTTATGGTAATCTCATGAATTCCTGGCTCCCAGTTGATCTATCAAGAGGTCATTTGGTTGAAAGCCAACTTGCCAGACCTCTTTCTCTTGTCACTGTTTTAATTTCCTCTTTTGCTTGCTTTATTCTCAGTACTGGTACATTTTAAAAGAAATAGCATTTGCATCTTTACAAGGAATGCCATTTTAAATAAGACATTTTTGGGCAACAACAAAAAAGACCCTCTGTCGCTGAGGATGTGTCTTGACAACTTGGTTTTAGTGTTTGGGAACACATACCACTTTGTTCAGTTCTGTACAAGCAGATAGTTTCAGACTACCATTTAATACTACCCCAAGGAAAAGAAAAAAAAAAAGAAAAAAAGAAGAAAGCAAAGGGAACACAAATCATTGGCTACTTATCCCAAGCCTGGATACTTACTGTAGACAGCAGCCTTCTCCCTGTCTGATGGCAGAAGTATTTTAAATACACACACAATATCTTCTCTTGCGGATTTGTGTATAGTCTGAGACACAGAGAAGCAGACACAGGATGGGGGGCAGCAACCTTCCAACATTGCAAAGGACAAACTTCTTTGCTGGCTGATTTTCTTTTAGCTTTTATAAGTGAGAAGCACATCTTGGCCATGATTGATCTAACAGTCTGGTTTTGGCTTTCTAGTCCTTGGTCTCTTTCCCAAGAGGGCTGTTGACAGACTATGGAGTATTACACATGGGTTTTAATCTTCAGGAAACATAAAGCATATGTAGCTGGCTCCAAATCACCAGCTCTCCGATACCACAGAAAAGGAAAGATGGGGTTTAAGGGAAGGGCTAGAGTACAGAGGCGTGCGAATAGTGGAAGCTTACAGAGTATTCCATATAACCCCAGCCACTGCCATGATCCCACTGAAACTGAAAGAATTAAAATTACTTGACCAATGTTTCTGCTATTTGAAGGTAGGTCAGGAGCTCCTTGGTCCCTGCAAATATCAGAAAGATATCAAAAAACCAGCATCTTCCTCTCCTCAACTGCAAGGATTTCCATTTACACTCAGCTGGTGCATTCAATCTAATATCACGTTTCATTCTTACCCTGAGATGCAGTTGGAAATCAAAACAGTCCTTCAGGCAGAAAAAAAAAAAAGAAAACTTTTCTGCAGATGATGTCACTTCTTTTTCTCCTCTCCTCTCCCAGCATTTGTTGCTGTTGCTGTTCTTTGTGGTGAAGGAAAGAAGCCCAAAGAACTAATTTGATTTGCTGCCAGTCAGAGGATGGAAATGCTCTAATTTGATCACATTCAACCTCAAACTCGGGTGATGTGAGTTGAATCCTGTCCCAGATTCTGCAGCTTAGGCCTTTTCTAGAAGAAAACTCTCTCTAGCCAGCAGTGCCACAGCCCAGGGTCGATAACACCACCAGCCCAGAAAAGACCACTGTCGCCTCCTTTGACAGGCTCACAAAACAGGGACTTTTTAGCAAGTTACTCGGGAATTTCCCTGTATCTAGGCCAGCCTTTGACTGAAGAATTGCCCGTGGATATTTGCATCGGTCACAACACATTCCACAATATAATCCAGCAACTGGCCCAGACGCTCTGTAATTAGAGCAGACTAATCCTGGCTCCCACAATACCCATGTCCTTTCTCCTTCAGCAACTCAACAGGTGAGGAGCAACCTCACTTATCGAGTTATGCCTCTGTCCTAGTGTTATTTGATAGCTTTGGGGAGGGGGAGAGGAGGAATATCAATAGTTTATAAGGGCATTCCTGGAAGAAGAAGCCAGGAAAGAAGAGATTTGTGGGAGTGTCAGAGCAGCGTCAGATCAACTACACGGAGGATAGGATTTCGCACCTCCAGCCAGCAAACACAGCCTAGGACTTTTTAACCCTCATATCTTTATATTATAGTATTATTGCTCTTCATTGTTTAATAAGTTTCCCCATTGTTGTGACATATGACAGCAGCAGCTGTGTTGGTGGATAAAGCAAAGTGGGAACAATGCCTTGTTTTCTGTAACAAATACCTGTCAATTCCAGATTGACGATTTCTACTTAAGATAATTTACAAAAGGAAAGGTAAAACACCCTCTCCTGGGGTATTATGAAAAGAAATAATGAAACATTTGATATATGCTTTTACAAATGGAACAAAACCTAAAGCTTTATATTAATAGTATAAAAGAAAATTATAGAATGAAAAAATTTACATGTGACCTAATTGACAATTGCTACTAAAAAAAAACTTTTATATCTATGCATATATTCTTATCTATAAAACAAATGTGTTCACCTGGAATTTGGGTGAAAATCTTTCCTTTCTCTTCTGGACTGACCTAGAGGAGCCACAAACATCTCCAAAAGTCATGATCTGTAGGTGATGAAAGTGGCTCTGGCCTCCAGGACCAAGCTGTTACTGATTCAGTGACTCACTGAACGCAAGGCCATACATGTGGTTTCTATCAGTGAAGCCAGTATGTTTATGGCATTTACCAGAGCAAAAACTCTCACAGAAAGGGCTCCATAGGCGTGGAAAAGGACTGCTTTAGCAGTGCCCTCCTTTTCGCCGCTTTTGGGGATTTGGTGATGGAGTTTGGCTTTCCACTGTGCTGACCACCCTCGACTGGACCCAAACAAGGAACATACATTATGTGTCTTCCTCCAAACACGCTGTGCCCTGTTGGGCATGCAGATGGTGCTCTGAAAGCGAGGATGAGCCCCGTTTCCCTGGTGCAGCACGCGCCCCAGCACCACAATGAAGCAGGGCAGCCCCAGAGCCCGCCGGAGCGTGCCACAGCTAATGGACACATTAGCGGGAGGCCGTGCTGGCTGCCATGCTGGCAGACAGACGGCGTGCTTCGGGAGCGTCTTCTCTTAAACACATCGCTTCCCTATTTCCTACCTGCGGCAACTTAGAGAATGGGGCTTCATTAATGTTATTCTAGACGAAGAGCGGCAGAGAAATGTAACGTTAAAAAAAAGCCTATATTTTTAAATTGAGAGAGACCAATTACGAAAGCTATAAACACTTTAATCATTTCTCCGAACATGTGGAAATACATGCATTGGGAACCTTTTTCATAGGAAATGCTGAAATCCTTTTCTTAATGGCACATTTTCTTAATGGCTTTACAGTTTCTCAGTTCATTTCAAAGGGCTGTTATTTGTTATGTGGACATAAGTTTAGATTATGGTTTAGAATGCTGAGAGATGTTTGAAAGAATTATCTTGTGGATGGTGGCAGCTACTTTTGCGTTGCCTTCTGTTCTTGCTTTGAAATATATGGGGGTAGAGATACAAGGGGGAGGAATGTCTGTGTGCTAAATATTCCTCATAAAAATGTGGGATGAAATCCTGTCCCAAGTCAAATCAAGAACATATCTGGCATTTCTTCATCTTCCAGATTTTATCCAGGTATTTTACTTTATTAAGTACTAAAAGTTTATTAAAAAGGATGTATCTATTATTTGCAAGTAGTTATTTTTACCTTATGCTATGAATCTTTGATCTTTAGGGGCATAACAATGATATGTGCAAGACTGAAAGAAAAAATAAAGAACAAAAATGTGTTGTATAAAAAGAAGTCATGACAGGGGCATTGCAGATGATGAAATCAAAAAATTAGAAAACATTGATAATTTCTGGAAACAGAATACTCTTTCTAAAAGATTAAATGTGAGCTACATAAATGTCCTAGAATGATATGGAGGTCTTGGATGAAATCCCAGCCCTGTTGAATACAATGGGAATTTTTCTTTTCACTGTAACAAAATCAAGTTTTCACTTGCCCCTCACTTTAAAAGCATATGGAGGTGCACTGGAATTTCTCCTTTGGATACAAATCTTGTCTGGTTTAGACATTCACACTCCTTTCCTATCCTGCACTCTGCTCCATGTCTTCCAGAGCTCCAAGCCCGAGTTCCTTCAGTACTCAAGTATCTCACAGAAGGGAGTTCTCGCCCTAAATCAGAAACTGTACTCATTCCCCAAACGCCTGATTTATACAAATTGCACTGAATAACTATCAACACTCCTCTACCTCTAGTAACAAGCTCATTTCAGTGACTCTGAACACTTACACAG
The DNA here is from genome assembly GCA_013400775.1 of Chaetops frenatus. Classification (NCBI taxonomy): domain Eukaryota; kingdom Metazoa; phylum Chordata; class Aves; order Passeriformes; family Picathartidae; genus Chaetops; species Chaetops frenatus. The sequence continues at coordinate 289,608 of VZTR01029824.1, read as the reverse complement.
ATTTGCAAAAGCCTGAATTAAATTTTTGGGAGGTCCAGAAATAAACCCGTGTTAAAATCCTCTTGTCCATATTTAAGTCTTGCTGCAAGCACTAGAGTATTTAGGGGTCTTTGAGAAAGAAAAAAGTAAAAAATGAAATAACAATAGCACATTTGATGGTTAAATCAGCCTTAGTGTCTGGATTTACCCTTACTTCAAAGCAAGTAGGGATTGCTAACACAATGCCACACCATGCTTATGTGAAGTCAGAACTGCAGCTTCCTCTGAAGCCTCTGAGCTGCAATGGGTGTCAGCCTTCAGCATGCTCTGTTCTGGTTTCCATTTCACTGAAAGGAGAAAGGATGTGATTGCCTGCAAATCCTACATTTGTAATTCTCAGCACTTTAAACATAACCTCTAAGACATTACTCCACTGTTACAGATATTTTGCTTCTGTTTGTTGATGTAAAGAATACTCTGGGTCATTGGTCTGATCTCTTCTATCACAAATCCAGATATTGCACTAACACCTCTTCAAAATGACAAGACAGGTTTGACATGACCTGCGGGATACACCCTGTGAGGCATCACCACTTGGTCCAAACCACAGGCAGTAGAGCTCAGCTGATGTGGACACAAATTAGTTAAAATTTTGGGGATTTTCCCCCTTACTATTGTGTCTAATTTCACAAGCAAATAAGAGCTTTATTTACTGAAACACTAAAATCAGTTTCTTTTTTTACATAGTATTGTGGAAGACTATATTCATTGCTTTTTTTGTTTGGATCGAAGTCTCACATTACCTATTCTACTTGCAGGCTACAGTCCTTGCAGGACTTATTCTAAGCAGAGGTAGATGCAAATTGCCTCCCCATCTGCATCATAGATTGTTGATTGCCATGTGCAGGCCTTCCACATGCCCAGTCATCTCAACTACAGTGTTGACAGGGCAAACATTACCCAAAAATTTTAGGATAATTCATATAATTTGTGCAATTAATCTGCGGTTTACACAGTGCAAAAAAGTGTTGGAATGGTCTCACGTATTGGAGGACAGCAGATAAATTCCCCAAATGTCAAACTCTAAAGAACATATTCAAACAATGACGTTGTTCTTTGTCTCTGGGGGTGAAGACTGAGCCTGGAAACCAGATGTCCACCATGCTTTATACCCAGAGGAAGAAAAGGCGTGTGCGTGTGTGCCCAAGCACGTATGTGTGGAGGGGGAGAGACAGAGGGAGAGAGAAAACCTTGGAAAAGTAGAACTCCTCCTCCTGTCTTTTAACAAAAAAACAAAACAAAACAAAACAAAACAAAACAAAACAAAACAAAAACAAAAACAAAAACAAACAAACAAACAAAAAAAAGGTGTGCCTCATATTGAGTAAAGCATGCTTAAAATATGATAAATTTGCCTTCCTCATTTAGCACAAACGATTCTTGTAATTTAATCCCAACCTGTATAGCAAGAAATGTCCATGACTGTTCTTAGCTGTTTGAAACAAGCTGGGAGGTCTGCAATATTTCATGCTGTAGTTCTTTCCAATAAATTGGAAGCTGGATTGCACATTGCAGCTGCAGGTTGCACATCTTAACATTTATAACTAGTGCAATATTAACTACTACAAAACAATGTGTAAATGGTGCTTGAAGAGCCAAAAGCTTCCTCTTAGGCATTCAGATGGCTTGGGAATCTCTCTGAAAAACTGTGACTAGAGCAGCATGCAACTCATGGAGGAGTTACAGCAAGTTCTCAACAGTGATTTGATGGACACCACTTGTAGAGAGAAGGGGGTCCAGTGGATGTGGGACAGGGAAAGATTCTCATGCCATCCTGTCCTGGGGCAGCAACACCAGTCATACATTGGTGCTTGAAAGCCTGTGCAGGACAACTGAGCATAAACATTCATGTGTACATTAATGCCCATGCTCAGTCTGCCTCTCAAAGTTGAGGAGAGCACCTGGCATCTTCCAGGAAATGACCAGCATGATCTCATCCACCAGATTCAACAAATTCATGCTTCCTTGAGGAATGATGAAAGGCAGAAGGCGCTTTATGCAAAAAAGGAACATGCACCACTCAATAAGATTGAAGCAGTAATTGGACTCTCAGGGGGGCCTGTAGCTTTGGGAATTCAGTGAACATCTAGAAATGCTGTGCACAGCCCAGAGACAACTTTATCAATATACAAGAGTAGAACACAGGGCTCCTCATGCCCAAGAAATCTCCATAGCCATCAATAAGTTTGGATAGCTTTATTGCTTTCATTAGCCAGTGTCAGATTTTTTATGCCAGCTGAGGCACAGGTAAAGAAAGGATTGGCTTGCTTAAGATATAGTGCTCATGTGATTAGCCTTTCCACCCAGCCCAGCTCATGATGCCATATGTACTCACATGACTGTCTCATAGGCCTGCTCAGACATCGCAAAATCTGTAATTCATTTCTTCTCCCTAACGTCCCTAAAAGGCAGGGAAATGTCATTACACCCCTCTCACAAATAAGGAAAAAAAATCACTGACAAGCTCAGGAGAGAGAATCATCCTAGAAATTCACCCAGGATGAAAGAGGGTACAAGAGTCCCTCCTAACAGACTGGCCAAGCCTATTTTTTCTTGACATCTGTGTGCGATTTGCTAATATTCTCAGAAGTGCAGATGTTACAACGGTCTCCCCTCCCACCAGTTCACAAGCATGCTGGGAGGCCCTTCCACTTTGAAGGTTTCAGGTTACATTTAGCCTAAATCCATCTTTTTGCAATCAAACAGAGAAACACCTGTCAGTTTTGGGGAGCACATTTCAGTTTTAGGAGGTGAGGGACACTGAATATGGAGAGAAGAACAAAAGAACATCTGCTGGTGCTCGCCCCAGGGCAGGAGATCAAAGATCACCCTTTTTCAAGGTGGTCATACTGTCCAGGAATATAAAACAAAAGACAAACTGTGATTGATAAGTAGACTCTATCACTCCATAGACCCCTAACAACAGAGAAAATATTTATTTATATTTTCTATATCCCTTTACATATTGCTTCTTTCCTCTCTCAGCCTCTGTCTTTTGATTTTACCTTGCTTATTATTCTTTTTCATTATTGTATTCATTACAATTTGGATTCTGGTTTAGATTCAAATATTTGTTTTACTAGGAATGCAGCATCCTAGTGGAATTAAAACCCAAATTGGAATTAGAGTACCACTTAATTTGAGCTCTGGTGTCCCAGATGTTGGTTAGGTGCTGTGAACACTGTAAAATCAAATAATATTTTTCACTTAAAAAAGACGCATTAATATAACACTAGGAAGGAGATGTGCTGAGAGCCAATGGAAACCAGAAGAAATCTGAATAATTGTTGCCAAAGTGCTTTTTCTCCCCTAAATTCTCACCCTCTCCCTGGGCTTTAGGTACTGCAGCACATGTGGAAGGCCCTTGTAATACCAAGAAATGCTATACAGTTGTGATTTCAAAGAACAAAACAAATGGTCTTGCCTCCTCTAATATTTAATCCAGATTTGTAGTTTCCCAGTGTGCCGCTGTAAAATCACCCAGTGTGGCGGGGTCCTTCGATAGCGCAGGAGTGCCAAGTCTCAAGGTGGCTGAGCTGAGGGTTATGTTTCAATTTGGCAGTGGAACACCATTTCCATAGACAAATTAACATTGTTTCATTTCATTTTGACACTATAATGTCTTTTCCATAGACCTGCACTGACATTGTCGTGAAATCATTGCATCCCAATCAAGTGAATGGGAAATTAGCAACATGACACAAAACATACTGAGAAAGTAACCACAGCTAAGTTTATTTGTCAAACTGAAATACCTCAGCCACCTTCAAATGCATTTTCTGAAGCGCCAGAACACTCAAGTGCAGGATTCAACACGAATAAAACACTGCCTCTTAAATATGTTCCTTTCATTCAAAATTTAGGAAAGCTTCTACAAGCTGTTGGTCCTTACTGCTGGCTCTGCATATTAGGGCTCATGCCCTTCCTCCCTCCTTCTCTTCCTCCCTCTCTTAGCGTTTCTCTTTGGTGCTTGCAACTGAACTAAGGGTTTGTAGTTCCAAGGAATCAGTGCAATCTCTGTGTTGCTCAGCTGCCCAGTGTGCTCAGGGCAGTGGGTGCTGGGAAACTTTACTGTTAGCATTTTGATAGGACTTGAAATGGAAATCATCTTGGGATTTCCATGGCTTGATCTTGAGGACTTTCGTAATAATGTGAGCTAAATTTGAAACCACAAAAATTTCTGTTTATATGAGAAACATCCTGTTTACTTTAACATAGAGAACAAGCAGGAAAGGGGAAAAAAAAACAAACAAACAAACAAACAAAAAAAAAAAAAAAAAAACAAAAAAAAACCAAAAAAACAAACAAACAAAAAAACCAGTTGCCCAAATCACAGATTCCTTAAACTTTTCCCTCTCAGACACATCCTAACAATAGAAATCACATACATCTTCTGGTCTAAGCATATTAAAGGGGTCACATATCCAATATTCCTCTATGTCAATGATAGGTTAAGTGCTAGAATATCAATCTACATAACAATTTTACTTCCTCTTCATTCCATTCACACGTATACACAGATATAAAAATAAGTCAAGGTTGCACACTCAAAAATGTCCAAATTTGCCTCTCTCATGCATATCATCCACTCTTGATATCTGTCACCTTTTTTTTTTTGTGCCAGTCCACAGCAGACTTTTCCCAACTCACAGAATCTGCTCTCTCATTATTTCTCCTCCCAAGCCATTGCCAGTGCCCCACTGCTTCCCTTACCTCTGTCTTGCACAACCCATCCATCCCATCTGATGGAGAAAGCATCTCTACTGTCCTGGTTTCTGCTTCTGTGACATTATCAGGTGAGAGCACCGGATGACAAAGAATCGGTTTTATTTTGCCACAACCATATATTTTGGGCTTTTGGAACCAAAAACCTCTGCACCACTTCCCAGACTCTGAGATTACAATCCTGCCAGCAGGAGTTTGGTCCAGTAAGGAGAAGCTTTCAGATAAGGGGAAGGCACTCTTTCTAAAAGTGGTGGTAATCTACATCTTGTGTGTCAGCTCACACCTTGTGCTCTCTTTTGAGCTGATGGGACCATAAACATCAGCATGGAATACTCATTCACTCCGTCCATGGATCCCTGCCAACAAGGTACCCCTGAACAGAGTTCAGCCAAGCTGATGCTTGAGTGGGACTGTACTATAATCCTCTCCCTGCAGCCTGGCCCCAGGCACTTTTGCTTGCTTATACTTGTGTAAAGGGAAGGAAGAAGCACAAAACGCAGGAAAAAGGTTAAAAAAGAATTAATTTCCACATTCAACAACAAAGCAATTTTGTTTCACTCCTACCACCCTAACCTACTCTATTTTGCATATGGAGGAAGTGAATTAGAATGAGCCAAATTCACTCTTTTAAAAATCATCTAGGCACTGCCTTTCAATTTTCAGTGTCTTTTCTTCTTTGATGTGTTCATATAGTTTCCACTTACACTAGGCAAGAATCTCAGATATTCATGAAGAAGCAGCTGGGCCAACTCGCCTGTCACTTCACTCTCTTTCACGCTGCCCTGACAGCATGAAGCAGATGAACTCTAGTGGGTATCACCCTCTGGAATATTTCTCTTGCCTGATGGGAACCCTCTGTTGTCATCAGGCTGTTGGCCAAAGCACTGACTTGGGAGGTGTTTGCCTCTTCCCAGCTGGCATCAAATTACTGTAACAGCCTCTCAGATCTTCTAGAATAAGTTCAGGCTTAAACTCCTACCCTGTTCGAAAGACTGTATCCAGAACTGCATTTCTCGCATTCTTCCCAGCCCTAGGGTGAGTGTTCAGACTGAGCCAGGCCGTGTCATGCTGTGGAGATTTGTCCATCCCAAATGCCAGCCCATGGCTCACAGTGCTGCCTGGGTGTCTAGGAGCACCTAGCTGAGCAGCCCCATACCCAAAACTGTGAACATGTTCCTCTCACTCCAAGCAGAAAGTCCTTGACGGGCAACCTCTGACCTTCTGGAACCATACTTGCACTCTCAATTGCTTTTGCAGACAGAAACATGGTCTATACTGGTCTGTGGACCATTTTTTCCCTCTACGGTATTTTTATACAGTTTTAAGTGGCCAGAATAGGTGGACAGATCTTGCTTCCAGACCTTGCCCTGACTGCTGAATGCCAGGTTGTTCAAAATATTAGGTGGTGAGAGACCAATTAGGGCTCCAACTATAATTTCCAATTCCTTCATTCCATCACCTTAGCAGAATCACTCTTAGTTATGCTATATTCTAAATCTTTTGAATTAAGAATAAACCACAAAAATCCGGTCTGGCATTTGTGATTGTTTTGCATTGCCTTTCCAGCATTTTTTAGTCTCAAGTTTATGCTTATTCAAATTCTAGTTAGTCTGTTTATCAAAATCCGATGAAGAAAATATGCTAATTGGCAAAGAAGCCCTTTTTTCAGTGTCAGCTTGCTCGCACTGGATTCCTTACAAATGGAGCTGTAGTTTATTTTACAGGATACCTTCCAGCCCACAACTTCCTCAGGTATCTGATGCAAACCAAGATGAGCACCCAGCTGACATCCTCCTGGGCCTGAGCTGATTTGTGGGGTGAAACCACACTGTGATAAGTGCACTGAAAAGATTACTAAAGAGGAAGCTTCTCAGAAGAAGGCTGTAAGTCATCAAATTGCTTTTGTTTTAATAAAACTAACAACAGAAAGTTGCCACATTGATATAACTCTTCCGAAAATTGACATGTGTCTGTTCTTCAGGACCTGTGCTGTTATTGTGTGGTTTGGCTGGTAGCCTGCCTGTGGAGGGACAGAGAAAGGGAAACAGAGAAAAGTGGGAAAAAAAACCCTAACTTAGGAATCATTTCAAGGCCTGAGATGTGGACAGGTTTGCAGAGAGATATCTTGGAACTGTACAAGGTAAACATGGTCTAAATCACCTGCTTTGGGAAGATAAGTACCACGAGTTCTCTAAGCTAAATGTACACCGCTGAAATTTGATTGAAAACTTTGCGATGTGAAGACTGAAAATCACAAGAAGGAGGCAGGCAGTGTTTAATCTCCTGTTGGATGACAATTCGAGATAGACTGATAGAGATACCTGCTGCCTGATAAACCAGTCAATATTGCAGATGGTAGATACTTGCAGGAAACAGACAGTGCAAAGGGGGAAAAATTCTCAGTATTTTTATATTTTCATCCTGTTCTTGGCTCCTTGCTAAGCAGGATGAGACTTGTACTTCCCTCTGTTCAGTTATTGCACTTCAAAGGCTGTGAGCACCCCAATTTCTTTTCAAGAATGTGTTGTTTAAGGTAGAGTAACATGTACAAAATATATGCATGAAATCCAGGGAATTCTAAATGCCTAGAAACTAATAGCATAATAGAAACCAAAGGTGACAGATTCAGCCATGATTCTCGACTAATTTTTTATCTTGTCTAATATAGAAGAATTATTTTCTTGCTAAGCTACTACAAACCGAGTGGTCGTGTTCAGTATAAGTAGCAGGTATTTCAAACAAGTTTACCTGGGTGTGAGACCAGAAAGGAAAACACATGATGTTTTAAAAAGCATGGAGAAATCACAGAGAAGCAGAAAACACTATTTACACTTCTGTTTTGAAAGGACTTGGACAAGTCGCTGCATACATATTCTCACCACAGCACTTCAGACTTCGTGTGCACCTATCCTTCGCGTTATGTTTATTACAAGAGCTAAGACAGCAGGCTTTCTAGCAGCTCTCTGCTGCTGCTGTCTCACTATGATTTTCCTATCTTTTAATTAAAAGTATATTTCACAGCCAAGCCAAATGCTTCATAATAACAAGAAGGAAATGCAGAGAAACAGCAAGGAAAACTTTTGACCTGCTGTGGACTGAACATACTTCTTCTTGCCATGCAACAAGACTAAATCATTGCATGTGTTGCTGATGGACATTCATCATTATTTCTTCCCAAACTGAAGGCATATTTCATTTTCCTGAAGCCTGGATTTTCTCCAAGTTTTGCAGGGAAATGTTTCTGCCATTGGAGCTTGTTGCTGTGTGTCACCACCTGCTGGCAAACATCAGTTGAGGGTTTCTGTCTTGATGGCACAGCTATAACAGTGTAGACAAGGACTTCTATCTTCCTTGATAGAAACAGATAGGTGGCCACAAACAGAACATATGTTATTTAAACAGATTTTTGGTCTTGAATGCATATATTCAGATCAAGCCTGTTTGTATAACATGCAGTCTGGATCCCGCAAACTATTACTCAGGTAACTAGTTCTTAATACAGGAGAAAAGATGCAATTGCATAGAAAAGGTTATCAGTATGGGAAAATGGTCACAGACAAACCTGAGAAGAAAAATAAATTACTAAAAAACTAAATATACATGGCAAATGTTGTTGCAATATATAGTTAAAAATAACAGAGAGTGAAGACTTAAAATAATCTTCTAGAGACAGTCTCAGGTTTAAATTTCCTGATCTGTGCTATTCATTTTACAGGTTTAATGATTGGAGTTTGGGCTTTTCTTTTTTTTTTTTTTTCCCCACCAGTGTTTTAAAGAAATCAGACCTTTGAATATGAAAGTATATTTTGAAGTATATAATATTTATTCTATCCACTCTAATAGGTAAACGTGTGTTGCAGTCTGGGCTCTAATGCTGATAATTCATATCATTTATCTGATAGATCAGGAGCCATTACGGCCTGTTGTGTAAATTCATATTTTGGCACTCTTTAAAAAGTGGATTATTATTGACCCAACAGACCGTAACAGCTCCAAAGAAGCCATTACTGTCTATTGTGTAAGTCCTTCATGGCGCATGTTTTATTGACCCTTTGGAGCCATCACGGTCTGTCTTGTCAATCCGGATGCCATGCCAGCGTATTAGGGCTGCCTGCGTAATATCCGTGCGGCGTCGGAGTCGCGTTATTGATGCGTGCCCCTACAAAATTGCATTTTGAGCTACGCTGTCCAGCTGTTTTTTTCCTCAGGTTCCAAAACGTCTATTGTTCTGGTTCGTATCCTGAACTGGAGACAAGGGCTGCAAAAATCGCCTGAACGTAATGAAGTCATCACTCTTTTTTTTTTTTTTTTTTTTTTTTTTTTTAAGAAGGTGAACATCAGGCTCTCTCTCACCAGGAAGAAAAGAGAAACTGCTGTGGGGGGTCAGATCACCCAAGCTCTTCTCCATGACCCCACTTCTCCTCTCCCACATGTTTAGGACAGCACTGTATAAAGGAAATGTCCTTTCCTCCCTTAATAGTCCCCAAAAGCCACCTCTCTGGACAGCAGAGGGTCCAGCTTGCCTGTGCAGTGGGAAGACCAGCAGGGTTCACCCTCTGCAGAAAGATGACCACCCTTCACAGGCGGTGAGCAGGCTTGCATACAGCCCTGGGCAAAAGGGTTCATATGCACCATGTGCACAGAGGGGCCTGGATCTCAGAGCTTTAATGAGAAACAGAAGGGACAAAAACGAGACTGCAGTAGAAAACCTGTCCTAAGGGAGTGCCTACTGCTGCTTCCAGGCTGGAAATAACTCCCTGGCCAACACTGCAAACAAAAGTCCTGCAAATCCTTCCTATCTGGCTGACCCCTCCATTAGGGAGCAGACAACTCCACCCTGAGCATCACTCTGCCCAGCACACATCTGTCACGGCAAACACAGCTCACTCGCAGGAGCCTGCTACCTGCAGACTGTCTCACTCCTTTTCTTCCAAACAAAAACCACACAGAAACCACACAGCCTGAGCCACCTCCAAAACAATGTCTTCCTGGGGCCATTTCAAATTCAGCTGAACAGCCAGTGGGGTTAAGTTCAACCTGCAGCTGCCTAAATGCTTGAATTATTCCCATGCCTGGCATAATAAAGATCTAGTGTTGGCAGTGCTTGCTTTTCTTATACATTCATAAATATTTATCCAAATATTAATGAGCAGAAAAACAATTTATTTCTTTTTTTCCTAATTGTAACATCAATTCTAATATGTTTTGTTACTTAGTCACCTCACAAGTATATTGATTTTCTTATCCACCAATAGGTATTTAAATGTTTTACAAGTGCATGCCAGGATCCTGAAACGAGAATTCTGTTTGGAACTCATAGCAGTGTTGCTACTTTTAGATTTATTTGGGTTTTTTACCTCGCACAGTGGAAGCTATGCAATAAAAATTCAGCATAGAGGATGGATAGTGGTTCCATGCAGTGTACATCTCTGAAGGTTCTTCAGACAGTACAAAAATGCAGTGTACATGTGCACAATGCACACAGTGTTGTAGAAGAGTGTTTGCTCCTACCACTCTTCTACGCACGTTGTTTTTCTCCTTTCACACCAACACACGCATACCCCACTCTTGTGCATAATATTGACATAATTTACAGTTTCTGGTTGCAAGTGTGAGTATCTAATTTCTAAGAGAGCATTAAAGACTTTTACTTGTAATTTTTTTTCAAATTCAGCAGCCTGCTAAAGCACACAGCTGGCTGAATGCAGGCAGAGAGACCCAGCAAAGCCCGCTACCTGCTTAACCACCTGGCTGAATTGAGGCCTCACTTTTGATAGATCTCAACAGCTTTTCATCACCCACCTAGATAACAAAAGATGCAGTTAATCTGACCTTGCATAGTAACTGAAAACTTTTGCAGCAATATTGCTTGTGACAGCTGTATATTTCCTCAGAGGGGCAGATAAAGCCTTTGGTCTCTGCAATTCACTAAAAGAACATTTTATTAGTTCAGCATTTCCTTGTGTGTGGCTGGAAATTTTATCGGCTGCTCACCAATGCCCTACTGTGCATCGATGCAGAGGACCACAGCAAATAACCTCTGGTGCTGATAAGAATTAGTCATGAAACCCTCTTCTTTCTGCATAGGTACCCACAAGCTCTCTAGGTGGCATGTACAAAAGATGGAGATTGTCTGACATTAATGGAGTTGCATTTCTGATCCAGGAGGCTCATCTATTTCAGGCAGTTCAGAAATAACTAAATAGTAGTGCTCTTCCAAATAATAATAATAAAAAAAGTGAAAAGTGGAAAGTTTTGTGTGTCTTTTGTATGGACATATTTTGTCAATGCCTTTTGTCCTGATAGTGGTTTATTTGTCATTATTGTGGCAAAGAGAATAAAAAGATCTCTTGATTTAGCCAAAGTATGCAAAATCCTTTTGCCTTTTCCTCAATAAGATCGAGAAGAATTTAGGTAGAGCTGGTATCAATGAAGTTCATACACAGGATACAGTGTTTACCAAATAAACACATTTATTTTATAAATGGTAGCTTTACTTCTTTTTTAATTCACTTACTTTTAGAGATAGGAATTGATTTGTTCAGAGGGAAGAATAGCAGCTTCACTACCAGCTTCAGGGGAGTTATATCCAACACACACTGTTGTAAGCACAGGCAAAATTCCAACCCAGTTTCCAGGGTTAAGTGCTCCTTTCCTTCTCTTCACAGGTTTCTGAGACAAGGAACAATTTGAAATGCTGCCAAATGAAGCTCCTACAAAGAGAGGGCATGGGGATCCAGCAGAGCTCAAAGTCTATGAGAGAGCCAGGTCTTAGTTTAACTCAAGAATAAGGACTGCATCCTCTGGGAATATTATGTACATCTCTCTGGTCCCCACGACAGCTGTGAGTAAGGGAAACTAGACCAGGCAGCTTCATCTCAACTCTGAAAAAAACAAAAATTGCACTCATATAATATCCTTACAGTTCAGATCAGAAAAATGCACAAACACTTTCAGGAACCATTGTCGTGGATTATAGTAGGAACTTCCAGGATCTGATTCAGTACATAGCCTTATATATGAAAAAAAAATGGTTGGGTGTTTTGTATTTCATATTTCTATTGTAGTGTTCCAATTCTGCTCACAAAACCATGGAGAAGCAAGCCTTTACCTGGCTTTCTCCAGCCACACAGCTGATGAGCTGCCTAAAACAGCAGGGCCACTGAGAAAAAATACAACCAGAATGTTCAGCATCAGGATCACCTCACTCATAAACTCCTGACAGGCTGAATACACCAGGGCTGGAATTACTGGAAAGATGATGATTTACCTTTTTCCCAACTGCAGACAACTCTGAATCCCGCCACAAAAGGCAAACAAAAAACCAAGGAAATATTTGATGACTTTGTATTTTTCTATGACAACCAACATCATTTATGACCCATTATGTAATGACATGAGCATTATACATTGAAAAGCTGTCTAGAAAGACATTGTAAATAAACATTTCTGGTTTGCAAACAGGAAGCCAGAGATATTATTGTGGAAGCTGAGAGGATGGGGTTAGATTCTTGAAATATGAGTGATTTGTTTTTTCCTTCCATCTCTCCCAAACTCATGGTGCAGTCATATTGTTATTAGCTAATGCATGTCATTTTCTCTCCAGTGTTATAGCTAAAGTATAACTTATGGGAAAAAATGAACAGCAATAGAAAGACAGACTAGATAGAGACAAGATAAGAAGGAAAAGTGACAAAAAGTCAAATAGGAGGTATATAGCATCTGAGGCTATAGGGATTCAAACCAAGTGCTGGAAGAGTCTAATCTCCAACAGTGGCCCATTGCAGTGGCTTCAGCCAAGGCACAAAATCACCAAGAATTAATATTCTGATGAGGGGACCATCTTCAAATTCCACATATTACATATGCAGGTATGTTCTGCCTCATGGGAGGTGTTTTTCAGACCCAAGTAGTCATCATGGCAGTCAGAAGGGTACAAAGAGAGGTAATACTTTATACTAGCCTAAGTATTTCTGGAAAAATACTCAGAGTTTGGATCTCAAAAATCTTCTTTGAGGCTAAGCCAAGCAACAGACTTCAAGCTAGGTTTCACTGATTCCTTTTCAGACCTGAAGAAGGGTCTGTACACTCAAAATCTTGTCTGGTTTTTGAGCTATGTTTCTCAGCCCAGTAACCACCTCTCCACAAAGCCTGCTCGGCTCCTCTCCTTAAGCCGTTACAGCTACAACAGCACTACTAGCTACCTGCCCCTGGCTTCAGCGACTGAGCAAACTCCTGACAGCAATAGGTTTTAGCTGGCCAAACCACACACTTTTCTCACTACAGACTGCACAGGGGGTCACACTGGCAGATCCTACCAGCCCTCCGTGTCCAGTGAATGTCCAGCTCTCTGTGTCCAGTGCAGCATGGCCTGCCAGTCAACATAGGAGTTGATGGAGAGCTCACCATGAGCTTCCACCAAAGCAGGATTAGGCCCTTTCTCTTTCTGACATATTTCAAAACATCCCTTTATTTCTGTGCTAACTGCTCATAACAGTTGCCCCATCCAGGTATCAAATAAACACTGCTTTTTTTATCCTGGCATTGGTGTTATTGTGAAGGAAGTTTTCAGTCAAACAATACTAGTGAATAAAATCTTTTCGCCTACAGATGTCATGTGACAAATTTTTTTTTTGCTTTAACCTGAATTTCTAACCCATTTTAAACCTGCCATTTTTTCACACATTAATGGGAAGAAATTTTTTCTTCTTTTTCTTATTTCTCTGCCTTTTTCCCCCCTTCAGTAGATGAACTTTAAATGCAATAGTGCTCATCCTAAGTGACCCTGCCTGCTGGGAGTAATTGTCTAGAGGAGAATAGAAGAATATAAGAGCTTTTGTGCAAGGGAATAGAGAAGACAGACTTTATTATGATTCTGAATCGTAAGCCTGCTCNGGTGTGTGGAGGAGGTTCTAACAGCTGTTTCCCATCACAACCGGTGTTTGAAAGACACAGCAAAATTGAGTGTATCAGTATCACAATTAGTTTCACAGGCGGCTAATAACTTACTTGCCAGCCATGCCTGATTTAATCAGGACAGTCCTGATTTATGGTTGTTTGTCCCAGTGTCCGATTTTCTCTGCCAGTTCCAACACAAGGAGATGCATGCAGCCTGCTTCTGCACTCTGTCAGGGCCACCAGCTCACTTCAGTGGGATCGCTGCACTGGAGGGGAAAAAGGAGGAGGTGGCCAAAATGAGAAGTCTGGAGTCCTCTAACACAACCCAGGAAACATATTCTTCCTGTGATAAACAGAGCAGCTCACACTGGTGCAGGCATGCCAGGCTGACTTGCAGGGGCTTGTACATTTATCAAGGTATTTCACAGTGGCCTGCTACCCCCCTCTTCCCTTGTGACCTGGAGGAACCTCCTGGGTTAGGGTCAAGAGGTGATTTTAGCAGCACATTATCTCAAGCCTGCAAGGCCCTGAGCTGCTGCGAGTGAGTCTTCTGTCAATGGTGCCAAATTACGCATGGCTCATTTTTGCAAAGTGATCTACTGCTGCTGCTCATTGGGGACAGAGCTGAGACCATCCAACTCATTTTTCTTAGGACTGCAAGCTGGTCTGGAGGAAGTCCCAGCAGCAAGAGCCCGGCTCATGCCTTTCTCACTCAGCAACTCTACTCCTCGGAGCTGAAAAAAATGTCCATGAGAAGACATTTAATAGATCAGTTGTAGCACTTAAAAGATGAGATCTGAAGCCGTCTTGCCTGTGGCTACAAAAGAGTAGGAAAAAGAAAATAAGAAAACAGGTCTGTAGGAAGCTTTTGGCTGAGTTGGCTTTACCACTGTTCTTCCAGCTTAAAGAAAATGGGCAAACCTTTTCCTTAAAGAATATGGAAAAGTAAGAAATGTTGTTTTATAAACAAGCATTTGAAATAACACCCACAGGGGTCTTCAGGGTACATTTCTCCAGTTACCTGCAAATTGCTGCAGAGCTCTCCTTCACATCTCTCTGAGGCACTCTTTGCACTGGGATTGTTACAAGACCAGAGCAGTGACTAAGCCTCCACTGAGCCAAGGCCCCTGCCCACTGCTGTCTCACTTTCACCTTGGGCTCCCCAAAATATGGCATGGTAAAAGGTCTTCTTATATTCGCTGTTTCTTTCTCATCTTTTGGTTTGGTTTGGTTTGGTTTTGCCAGTATTTCTGAAATGGAGAGAAGGCTGAGGCCCAAACCCATAGCTGCGGTTTCTAGATGCCACCACTGTAACAATAACCCTCAGGGACGTCTAATCAGGAGAGCTGGAGCAGGTTCATGTCAGAGGGAGTCTGTGCACTGTGATTAAGAGTGTTTTCAATCCACGTACAGAGGGTTTTTTCTTTAGTTTGAAAGATTGTCATGGAAAATCCCTTGTGTCACCTGTTTTAAAAGGCGTGCGTTACACTCCTATAGTTAGCTCTGAAATGTGAAAGACAAGATGGGCCTTGTCATCAGCTTCTTAAGTCAGGCATCCAGAGATCTCAGTCCCCTCTTTTGAAAGGGGAGGTGCAAGCAGATGCTTTGCACCTTCCATGTATGTGCTGGGGCATCACACTGTAATGGCACTGCTTGTGGCTGCCACACAGTTCTGGTCCTTGCCCTAAGGAGCTTATAGTTAGGGTAGAAAGGCAGAAATCACACTGGGAGTCTTCAAAGTAGCCTGTTCATTGTGTTTTGTTGTTTTGTTTTTTTTTTTAATTTTTCTCTTTTAATACCTGATATATGGCATTTAGCAATGCATGAAAGAGAACATACATCTTGGTTTGTTGTTATCCGAAGCATAACAGCTAACCAGGCTACAAGAGAGGGTACTGATTATTTTCCTAGAAGACAAGACATGAGCAGAGGCCACAGTACATGTTTTTATCCAGCTGAAAAAGCTAAATCTGCAAGGTCCTATTGCCCTAAGGAGCAAGAATGGGGGCATCTCAGTTGCAGGTTTCACTTAAATAGAACAAAAAAGGAAAATTTGTATTCAGGTTTTGTCACTGAATAAAATATGTCTTGCTCAATGTCTTTTACAGGAGATATTTGTGCTGCTTCACCTGGAACATTCCCATCCATCTCCTGGGTTTCCTATCACCTGTTTCTAGCTGGTCCCTCCCTTGATTATGGAGACACACTGACTTGCCCTACAGCAGGGACCATTCTTTCTATAAGGCCCATTATGGGAGACTTAAGCTTTCCTCAAAGGCCTTTAGAGGGGATTCATGCTCCTCTTTGTTTCAAGCTAAAGGGGAGTTGAGGCAGTCTGGATACCTTAACAGAGGCAGAAACCTCATTTTTAGGTTTTACAGTACTCATCTTAGGTCCTAAAGCAGAACCTGGGCCTAAAATGGCCGTACAAGCAGGTGTACAGTCACAGGCATTTGAGTGTTAATGTCCCCATCCTCTTTCAGAAGGACACACGACTGTTTTCTCATCAATGGTGGCAGAAAGTGGGACTGGAGCTGCAGTGACTCCAGTAAGAAATCTAAACTTGGGATTCTTTCCTGCCGTTCTCTTTTCTCTCTCTGTTTACACAAAAGACAGACCACATTCAACGCTATCAGTGCAACCCAACCATGATACTCATTGAGCACATAACACACACGCAAATACAAAGAGGAAAAGAAAAAGAAAAAGTGGCAGTCTATCCATCTCATTTGGCATGTTTATATGTCCTTCTTAACCATAAAAAAGAAGCCTGTTTACAAAGTGGAGTGTCGGTAACATTGTGTAAAGGAACACTTATCTGAGAAACTTTGATCTCCTTTTGAAGCACCATTACTCTGAGACTGAAGGGCTAATGGCTCTTTGGGTGGGAGAGAAAGTTTTTCAACAGGAAAAGAAGGAAGTTTATTGTGCTATCTAGTGGACACATTTAGAAAATCCTGCTCCTTGGCAATAAGTTGTGGCCGTATCACAGGCAGCATTATCCCACATTGCACAGGCTGCTGAATGGGGGGAAAAAAACAAGACATTGAGGCCTCCTGTAATGGGATAGCGGGGAAGTTGTTACTCTAGGGCAGGTCTGCTATCTCACTAATTTAAGTAATGGACATATTAATGGAGCTGAGAGCTAAACCAGACACAGAGCCCTGCCTATTGGAGCAAACGTTTTCCATTTACAGACTCTGGGATGCATTTTACCATGCTGATTCACATATTTAGGTCCTACTTGGGTGAGTAATCATATTGGCTTTGAGAGCACAAGCAGAACTTTGGCCTGAACAATAGGAGTGAAAACCACTGCCAGGAGAGTGATAGAGTTGGATCCTAAAACATCTAGTTAGATATCACTAAAAATAAAAATATTATTTGATTTTTTCTTTTTTTTTAACGTTTGAGAATTCCTGGGATGCAAAAAGCAGTTGAGAAACATACATGAGACTCACACAGATTCAGTTTTAGATAGATCTGAAACCCCACAGGAACAACATCATTCACCCTACTGCCCTGGCAAGAATAGGATAAAATCTTGCCCAATCCTTTTTTTCTTTCTAATTTCAAGTTTTCCAGGTCTCCCTTAAGATGCTGAGCTTCAGTTGGTGCTTCACTGCAGTCAGAGATCTGGGTATCTCTAATCTTTCCTGCAAACACATTTCTCTAAAATGTTTGTTAAAACGCACTGTCAAATTGAAACTTAATAGCACGGACCTTCTTCGCAAATATAAATAGCACCTCCGGAGGCTCACACATCACTGCTCTTTGCTTGCATCTGTCCTGCTGCTCTCCATTTTATTCCTCTGCGCTGCTGCTTGCACTTTTCAACTTCTTCTATCTGTCGCTGAGTCCTTCATTCAAAGACCACTGAAATCCGTGGGAGCCCATCCAATACCTGCCTCTGGCTTTGGGCCCCACCACAGCAATTCTGCCCTGCCAGCACTGAACACTTCCTTCAAGGCACTGAACAAGCCCATTAACTAATCTCGTTAAAAATACTCCTTCACTAGCCGGCCTTTAAACTGTGGCGTCTATTGTATAAACGTGTATTTCTCTTATAAACAGTCATAGGGAGACAATGTAGAGATAGGCTGGGGCTGCCTTTTGCCAGTTGCTTGGTCTGTTGAAACAATTAGCTTGAAAGACAGACTTTAAAAGATGAGGGGTTTGTGCCCGCAAAAGAAAAGCAGCAGCTTCAAAAGAGTGTGATTTATTCGAAAGGGAGAAAAAAATAAAAGGAAGCAGAATAGTTAGGCTCATTGAGTTTCCATCCTGTAGTTTCCTTATTTTGCTAGGCTGTGAAAGACTGTGGCCAGGCTCTATAGAGAGTGCACATTTGAACCCAGATTTACCGATGACTGACACAGCCGTCACAGAAGTTCAATTTATGTCTTTCTTGTCCCCAAAAAACAAAGCATTCGTAAACCACCGTATTTTTTTGATGGGAGACAAATAAGGTAACTGCTACTGCAAGGTTTTTAAAATAGATAATACCCTGTTTGGAAACCAAGATGAAGTACCCTTCTATCTGGCATAGCCTTGAAACATTTACAGAAAGCCTTTTAATGGAGATTTAGTGCATGTATAATAATAACACAGAATTTGATACCCTCTAGGAAAAAACTGCCTGGTGCTCCCTTAACAACCACAATTACTGCACAACTTGTTATACCTGAAGTTAATAAACCAGAATTAAGGTTGTGAATAAACTTTATTAACCAGCAGGAACCTGTGCCTTCTCCCTCTTGTGAATGTCCCACAGGCACCAAAGACCCTGTGTTTGTCCTCTGGTTTACCTTTCCTGGGGCGGGTTTACCTTTCTAGCCCTGAAAGCTCCGGCAGTGACTGAGACATACTGGTGCTGAGGCAAAAAAACCGCAACCAAAACAAAACAAAACAAAACAAAACAAAACAAAACAAAACAAAGAAACCTACCCAAAACAAACAAACCACATGGAAAAAAATAAACTAAAATATTACAAAAGGAAAATAAAGAAAGAGGAGAGGAGAGGAGAGGAGAGGAGAGGAGA
>VZTR01029824.1:252091-270672 GCA_013400775.1 Chaetops frenatus | reverse complement strand
GCTGCGAGCGGCGCGGGTGACACCGTGTGGCCGCCGCCGGGACTGTCCCCGCCCGCCCGGCCCTGTCCCCGCCCGCCCCAGCGCGGGGTCGCCAGGCGGCGGCCGGGGGACGCGGCCTCTGCTGCCCCTCGGCCGCCGCTCTGGGCACAGCCACACCCGGGCTCTCCGAATGCTCCGGGAGAGGAGCCCGCCTCTTCCTCCTGGAAGTTAAATGAGTGCGGGAGATAGAACTTGCCCTCAACTAACTCCGGGTGCTGCGGGGGGAGGCATCTGCCTTTACGCGGCTGCGGGCAGGGGAGCCCGGCTGGAGAGTTGCAGGAATGCTGCTCTTCCCTGTGCCAGCAGGCTGGGGAGAGGGAGGGGTTCTCCTTCCTCAGCCCCGGCTCCTCACAGCAGACTCTTTTGAACCCGACGTGCCAGAGGAAGGAGACGAACACAGCAGACTCCAGCCTGTGCCCGCGCATATTCTGGGTCAGACATCCGCGCGGGGAGATGGCTTTATTTAGACAGAGTAGGTGGTGATGAGATACCGTGTGCTGGGCCAGCAGAATTACAATGCATGTGGTTTGGGCCTTTGTGAGTCTGTCCTCAATTATTTTTGTTTGTTTTGGTGCTTCCCCAAGTCTTTCAGATAGAGTGTCTTCACTCATGTTTTTGTTCTTCCAGGAACAGGCATGAGAATCTAAACTCCAGGCCTCGTCTGACAGCACATCCCTGTGCCAAAAAGGCCAAAGGAGTTGTAATTGCTGTCAGAAATGAGCTTTCAGCAGGCCCCTGTGAGGAGAGACTGAAGAAAAAAACAGTCCTTCTTTTCCTTGGCCCCCAAAATGCCTGTAAACTTTGACCTGCTGACAGAGGAAGGCCACTGGTGGAAAGGGCATGCTGTGGAGTCATGACCTCTGCTAATGGACCTCCTGCTTGTGAAGCTGTTCAGTACTGCCAACTTCTCTCCCCAGAGGTATTAAATAAAGTACTAAAAAGTTTTGTAATGTACCAGTTCTCACAGGTAGAAAAACGGGACTAAATGCTTCGTGCTCCTCAGGATGCTGAGGACATTAAATGTAAGGTACATAAACGTTTTGTGCATAATGGCAAATCTCCCATTAGCCTTTCCCCCTATTAAACACCATAAGAAAGTCTGAGGTTACATAGATTTCTATCACTATTTTACATGCTGTGGCATTTCCAATATATCTTCATGACCTGAAAGAGATTACATGCAAGTTGCAGATCCATATCTTTCCAGAGAAGTGGCTGATTCAAGAAGAACATAGAATCACAGGATGGTTTGGAAGGGACCTTACAGATCATCTAGTTCCACCCCCTGCCATTACACCAGGTTCCTCAGAACCCCATCCAACCTGGCCTTGAACACTTCCAGGGATGGAAAATTCACAGATTCTCTGGGCAACCTGCTCCAGTGCCTCACCACCTTCACAATGAATATTTTTTTCCTAATATCTAATCTAAATATCCCTTCTTTTAGTTTAAAGCCATTCCCCCCCTTGTGCTGTCACTCCATGCTGTTGTAAAAAATCCCACTCCAGCTGTCTTGTAGGCTCTCCTGAGGTACTGGAAGACTGCTGTAGGGTGTTCCCAGAGCCTAACATCTAAAATGACACTAGAAACGGATGTTTCGGCAGCTTTATCACACCCACGTACCCAACTTTTCCTCTCTTCGATACAGACACTCAAGATGTCTGGGGTCTTTTGAACATCTCCAGCACACAGCAGAAAGGAACACATGAAAGAGATCACCAAGATTTGGGTAGTATTTGAATTACGAAAGTTGAGGCCTCTTTGCTCATGCTCCAAGACTTCAGCATGGATTTTGCCTGCAATGGAAAGGTCTTCTCCACAGGTTTATGTCCTGTTGCCATAATCCCTAAACTGACCTTACTGGTTTGGTGGAAGGAGCAGACCCATCTCAAACTGTGGACACCAGAAGACTTTCCACCTCCAGCTGTAACCAGGTCAAACAAAGCACCCACTGTCCATCCCAATCCTCTCTGTTGCCAGACTAACTTTAAAGAGAGAAAGGAAATTACGTGCATTTCAGCAAAATGTGTTTTCACTCCATCAAAATGTATGTTGAGATGATAAAAAAATTGGAAATAAGGTCACAAAACAGAAAAATAATGAAGAGCATTTATAGGTATGGCTTTTCAGAGCAGAGCTCTTAACACCCAGTGTCTAGGTGTATAATGGGAAAGCCATGTCATCTTCGGATCAGTGTAGAGAAACTATCAAAGTATCTTCTTAAGAAGCATAGTATGATGCCATATAATACAGTATTATAATAAAAGAAGACTAATATAGGAACTTATATTATTACAGTTGAGTTTAAACTGCCTCCCCTGGCTGGTGATTGCTCTACTGACTGGCACAACAACAGATTCCTTCAGTTTATGCCATGATATGAAAGAGAAGCAAGTGTCAGCACCTGAAAGTACCACAGAGCCGTTGATTTTTGTATTGGTGCATGTGGATCCAACAGAAACTCATCTGCCTCTTCTGTGTGGTAATTTGCAGCACTCTGGTAACTCAGGTGTTGGAATTCTTGCAGGAGGACTCTGGTTCTGCTGGACAAACACCTCTAGCTTGTGCTGGTGGTCTGGGAAAGTGGTGGTACCCCTCCCTTTCTTGACCCCACTGACACTGACTCCATGCCAGGTGTCCTTTGATGTGCTGCTGGGTAGAGGGACAAGTGTGGCCAGCCAGAGGAAGACAATAATATTGTCCATTCATTTTTATCCTCTCTGTCAAAGCAGAAATGTCACAGAGATATGATTGCCCCAGCTCTTTGGAGAGAGATTGATGAAGGCCAGGACAAAAAAACTCGCCAGCACTACAAATGCTGATGTAGTATCAGCACTCAACAGCCTTTGATATTGCAGACAGAATCATGATGTTACTGATCAATCATGATATCATGATGAATTGTGATATTAGAACCTCACCTCCTCCATGTTACTCTCCATCTCAATGGCTAATGTGGAGCAAAAGGCCACTGAATGCAGGGTTCACACAAGTGGGTTTTTTGGCTCACCTGCAAGGTCTCAGAGGAATTGGTTGAGGGCCTAGAGGTCAGTGCCTTTAGAGGGCTGGAGCAACCCTTTCATCTCAGTAATTGGTCTTCTCCTAACTCTTAGCCTGCCTGAATTTATGTTCTGGGCTTGAAATAATGTCATTGTTCATGAGAGCTTTCAGGCAGTCTGAATGATGAAATCAGCCCCCTGTTGATAGATTTGTGGTGAAGGAACTCCTTGATATTTGCTCTTTCCTTCTGTCTGTGTCTCAAAGCAGACAGTTCATAATGTCCATAGTTATCATCACAATGTAGCTAGATAACTAAATGGGTTACACTGCTCTTCCAATCCTATTGCTAAGAAACATCTAGAAACCCATCAAAGGAGGGGCTTCCTATGTAAGCATGGGAAGGGAGTTTCAGATTAGTAAAATCAGAACCTAGAAAGCCAAAGTGGAAAAACTGTTAGAGAAGAAAGACCCTTCCAGAAACCTTCAAAGTCTAGACTTGTCTCCCCTTCCTGGAGAGCTGTGCCACCTCCACTGCCAATCACAAATGTACACCATGGCAGTTTTCACATGGGAAGATCTTATTAAGGAGCTTACTTAGCTAGGTAAGCCCCTCAGCTACTGAGATCTGCATCAGTGAAAACCAGGATATTGACTCCAGCTGAAGACTAACTGGATCCCAGCTCAGACAACAGGACTATGAATACAAGGTTTAAGACCGTTAGTACTCAGTGATGATTTGAGCTTTCTTTGCAAACTCAAATTCCATGTATTCCAAATGTGTCAAAAACATGAACAATCGTGCCATCTCAGGAAGGAAAAGTTACATGCCAAATACAAATGAAATTATTATTCTTGATCATAGCCACTACCTTGTGAGTTAGGTCCAGCCTGGAATTTAGCAGGGTATAAAGACAGCTGCAGCCCTAATTCTGTGGCTGAGAAAAGTTTTACCCATTCTTCTCCCTCATCTGAGCATTTGGTTTCATGTAATTAAACATGCCAACAGAAAAAAAAAAATAACCCTTTGTCAGATTGACATCTAAGCCCTGACTTAAAACCATAACCTCGAGTGTGTTCAAAGCTGAAAATCCAATCTGGCTGACATTTTGTCCTTTAACACATGTTGTCACAATCCCAAATTAAAGGCTGCCCTTATATTGTACCAAACTAAATCACACGCATTTCAGAAACTTTGGCATGTAAAGGAAGCATAGTGCTACATAAAGATGGTGTCAGATCAAATATTCAGCCTTCTTTGTTTGTGTTTTGGATTTTTCTCAGACCTTCAAGGTTATATACATTTCACGGTCTAATTTCTGCCATTCCCTAAGGCACTGGTGCATATTTACCCACTAACAAAAATAATTCCTTTGAAACATAATAATTTATAATAGGCATATTATGATCCTTTCAGATTTATTGTGATCTAATCACTAGGCACGTATTTAGGAAATATAAAATCCTTTCAAGACTTTTTTACCTTGAGAGAGGCTAAGAATGCCCAATGCACAATGCACACAGATTCAGAACAGTTCCCAGTTTGGTAAGATGATCCATTCTCTAAAGCCATATATATAAAAAAAGGTAACTGAACATTAGCCACCTTTCAAACCTAAATTGCCCAGCTTGCTTAAAATAGAAGAGTTTGCAGAAATGTTTTTGTAAATTAAAGGCATGTTCAAACTGCAGACATAGAGAGAAATAGAAAAGGTCAATTTTGGCCAGACTGTCACTTTGATATAATTTTGTGTTTACAGATCTAAGTCAGAACCTAAATACAACTCAAATAAAGGTGTTTTCTCTCCATTGATGGCCAAACTTCAGGAGGTTTACCTCAAATTAAGAAGTCTGCCTTATCACCATATCCTGTATCAAACCCACTTTTTAGTGGTTTGGTTGTTTTCTCTGTGAGTCCAGTGAACTCTCAAGCAGCTCCCAACCCCTGTGCAGTGGATCTGTATCAGCAGAACAAAGTCCTGGCACACCACATCATGTTTGCTCTCCAGGTACTTTCCATAGTAGTGTTACACCAGCCTCAATATTCTCTGTTCCTGCTAAGGGATTAATGAGGATAAATAAGTAACTACAGTAGGGCAAGTAGGTGACGAGGGTTGGAAAATTTGGTAAAATGATAATATGCAGTTTGATATGATGAATGGCTTTATTCAGTTATTTCATATCATGAAATACAAACTTGATTCTTCAGTGGATGAATTTAAGCTGTGGCTAGTGTGAGGCAGAGAAACTTTGTGACTGTAACGAGTATGCTTATTACTGGTAATAAAATATGTGTTCCAAACATTTCCTTACTGAAAGAACCTCTTCCACCAATATCTCATAATTAAGCAATACTCATATTGTGTCACTACCTTTTTTTAAACTTCCAGTTGCAAAGATCTGCCAGGATGTCTGGCAGACACATTATATTTTGAACATAAATTTCTAATTGTAATGACTACAAGCTAAAGCTTGAAAGCCTGGACACACAAGATTATGATGCCCACAGATAAGTAAAACAAATCCTAATCTTTGCAATTTTAAAAACCAGTTCTGTAATCTCTTCCTTATCATCTTAATTCAAACTATTCTTTTAAAACTTTGCTTCTCTGTAAACACACTCAGACAGTCCATTATTTTTGTTTGACACTCACCAGAAAAAAAAAAACCCAAACCTGACAGGCTACAAAGTAGGTATTTCTTATGAAACCAGACAATTCTTTTGCTGATATTGCCCTTATATAGTGAAGGTTAAACAAGAGGGATGGGTAAAGGTGGTTCTTTAATCAAAAAACATATCCTATCCAATAGTTTGATTTTCCAGGTATTTATACTTTTTTCCCTATTTAATTCATAGTCTGTAGCACAGAAGAAAATCCTGAAGCAAAATTCCTTTTTGAAAGCATCCCATCAATCTCACCATCCCATACTTCCTTATGAATTGAGCTGCTCTTGGTGGGTTCATGCCATGCTCAGCAAGGAGAATAGAGCAGATTAGAGAGGGACTTCACCAGTTCTGGTGCTATTCAGAGTTCTCCCATGCTCTTTAGGGCTGTATTAACATCAAGTGTTGGGGGGTGGGAGGGCTGTGAACAGAACAGGGGAAGAGGAAAAGGCAGAGAACAACAAACCATTGGATTAGGTAAGTGGGAAATTGGAGAAAGGAGGACTGCTCTACAACCCTCAGCCATGGCTCCAGTTCTGGTTTACCTAGACATCAGATGTAGACATGGTTATGGATACCTCAGCTGTGCGTGCCCACTTTGAGCTGCTTCTTAGTGTCCTAAATAAATAAACTGTGTGTAAACACTCTGTCTATAGTGTGTCAGATTGTAAACCTAAAGCAAAGAACATTCCTCTTGATACCAGTGAGAGTTTTTTCTGTTGTTTAGGTTTTTGGGCTTTTTTTCCCCTATGAGCAGTAATAAGAACTTCATTAAACTCAAATCAAAATCCATGGAAAGTTAGATGGACTTTGGGTAAAACCCTTATGGCAGAATTAAAGATAGATAAATAGATAGATAGACAGACAGACAGTTATGGACAAAACGGGTTTTTTGTGATTTGAATTTCCGTTATAGATGGGTACTTCCAGGTTAAACACATATACAAATGTCTTCCCCTCCTCCTCCTGTGCAGCCCTGTAGGATAGGGCATAGCCTAACCTTACTCCAATTTCTCTGTTTTCATTTGCTGGGGGACAGTGAACAGACCAGCAAGCCTGTTGTTCCAAATCTGAAATTCCAAGTGCATTACTTGTTCAAATTAAGCAATGTGATACTGTTTTAGTTCATTGATTTGACAACTGTGACATTTAAAACAATGTTTCTGATACAGAAACTGCTGGAAAAAGCAAATGAAAAATGTCCCAAAAGCAAACTGTTGTGGAAAGTAAGCACAGCTGGACCCCAATTCTTTAATAAATTGGAATGAATATTCCCCGAACAGATTTTCAGTATTTAGCTGTGCTTTTAAATTGCAAGACTTCTGAACTTGCATGACACCCAGAAAACACGCCATCCTCCCTCTCTCCACAAACTGAGTATTTCAGGAAATTTTCTTGTCTGTGCAAGGAAAAGCCCCTAAGTTCAAGCACGATTATGCCTAATTTTTAGGCATAGAGTTTAAATACATTGAACTTTGAAATAATTCAAGCATCCAATGGTACAAATGTTTGTTTACTGAGATGTTCAAAACTACCAAAGCTGCTTAAAACACCCCGAAAGTATGTGGATGTGTCAGTGGGGGGTGTAGTTTAGCGGTGAACATGGAGGTGCTGGGTTAGAGATTTATCACACTGATCTGAGAAATCTTTTTCAACCTTAGCAAGTCCACGATTGTATGAAACTGTGTTTAAAAATGTTGTTATCTGCTTGTACCTCTGCTTTCTGCCTTTCCATCTCCTGTCTTCTCCTGTCCCATTGTCTCCACAGCCAGCCTTTGTTCCCTTACTTTCCTCCAAATGCCAGACTAAATATAGTTCTCTTCTGCTTTCCCCACCCAGGTCTCAGCACACTAACCATACCTTTGCTTTGATTCCCAAGACCATTAAAAACAGTCTGTGAGAAATACTGCTGCACAGCTTGATCATGTAAGCTACAATGGTCTAGTGTACCTGTAAGATGCAAAGACACTGTAAAAATAGAGAGGGGGAAAAAAAGTGCTGTTCTCATTCCTCCTAAATGAAGTAAGAAGTTGTCACGGAAGCTGAGTTTCCACACTCTCTCCCTACCCAATTTTTTGGCCGGTCTGCTCTTCCTTCCCACTCATCCGTGAGGAGTTGAAAAGGGCAGAACTGAAAGCAGCACAAAATGGGAGTGAGACTTGTAAAGACAATGAAACAAAATGAATAGACATAAGTAAAATAATCCTAAAACAATGACAGCTCTCTTTATTGTAAAAACCGAGATGATAAAATGGATAGTAAAACTTTTAATCGCCTCTTTACCGCAGTGCAAGACTGCTGCTGTCAGAGTCCTGCAGTCAAGCCGTGGCCAGGCTGAGCAGGTTTTTTAAGAGTTTCATTCTTCATCTGTAGATTTCAGGAATGAAAGGATTGTTCCTAAGAGAGGAAGTTAAAATTTAAATTGCCCAATTTCTTCCTTAGGCTGGCATAAATCAAAGGTATCAATTGAGTTAGGCTGGTTGGGAAGAGATGAAAATCTGGTCTGCAATCTTTAAAAGAAAATGCATTTCTATTGCACATTATTAGAAAATTAATTTTTGTTGCCTCTATAAGACAACAAGAAGAAAGGGAAGGAAAATAAAATGTCTTAAGTACTGTACTATGTCCCATGGACTCTTTTTGGAGTACCAGTCAGTTATCAGTCCCAAAATAAGGTTCTCCAAGGCTGCAAAGGATTCCAGGTATGCAGGAATCTCAAACTCATGGCCAGAAGCCCAGGGTACCGACAACTGACCAGGAAAAAAAAGGCAGACTTCCACCACAAATCTGTCAAACTTGAAACATTTCCATGAAGCATTTCAAGTTAAACCAATCATACCTTTTTCAGTTTTTTCCTGCGTCTACTCAGAGGGCCTATAGTTTTGCCAGAAGGTTTCTGTAAGAGAAGAACAGGAGAACCTGAATCAAACCCATCCAATTTTAGATAAAGATGATCTGCAAAGTCCTGTCAGAGTCTGGCCTGAGGGGTGTTCCAGCTCTTCTTTTACCATTTATAATTTTCCCCTACATTTATTTCAAAAACAGTCTTCTCTTTCAGTCTTGGACTCATTTCATGAACCGAAGGCCGTCTGCTACTCCTGATGACTGACTGATGAAGTCTGCTTCTATTTCTAAAATAAAGCCAGAAGCGGACTACAGCGTTCCTGAGCCAGGCTAGGATGAGAGAGATGCTTGAATGAGAGGGATGGTTGCAGTAGAGAAGGGGCAAGTCAGACATTTAGACTCCGTGTTTCTTCTTGGGCTGGTGATTTAGGACAGACTGCTTTGCCCTTTACCAATAAAGAAGAACAAAACTACCACTTTCCCTGCTCTTCTGCTGCTTTATGGCACAGGAAGCAGGGAGAGAGAAGAATGTATTTGTTTGGAGCATCCATGCAGCCTATAGATCCTGGAACCCACACCCCAGAGTCATGCCCTGGCCACGCTGCTGCGTCCCAAGAACTGCCCTCCTGGGAGAACAGGGGGCTCCTGGCTGCTGCTGTATGTCTGACAGAGTTGGTAGGCAAACTAAGATGGATTTGAAACTTCTCCTCCTAGCACAGGAGGGAAAAAGATTGAAACAAATGGGCAACAGGGTGGCTAATGGTGCTGGTACATCACTGGCAATAGCAGCTGTAATAGAGTCAGCCTTGAAGCGAGCTGCAGAGAGGTGATGTTACTTTATTCTTTGTAATGATCATTGTTAACTAATATTTGTCTGCTGAACGCCCACAGGTCTTTGTCAAGAATCATACCCCCACTATGGCTGGCCCTGAATACAATCTAATAAAAAGCTGCTGTCCTCCAGAGCTTGAAATTGAAGCACAAGTTAAGTCAAAAGACAATAAGTGAATTCTGCAAAGAAACAGGTGGACCCCAGGGTAACAATGAGACAAATGTGTCATGACATGGCCTGAAAGTGGCCAGTTACATGCAAGAGAATGAGAAATGCTGCTATTTCTGTTAATTTGAAGAGTCTCTTGGACAGTCTATCTAAGTTAAAGTTGCCAGGTCTTCTGATGCCTTTTCAGAGTTGACGTCCGCCTCCTGGTAAGCAGCTGTCAGCAAGGCAGGGAAGAGGTAACCTCTCTCTCAAGGTGACATGAAGTGAATGTGGGAGCAGCAATGTTGATACCTAAGGCTAATTCTCTGCACATAGTCCATTTGAACTGCATCTTCCAGAAGCCAAACCGGACTTCCCAGGCAGCTAATAAAAGGGATTTGTCTTCTGTACAAACTGGCTGCTGCCAAGCGGCCACTGCAGAGTGAGCAGCCGGTCCTTCCCCAGGCTCGCACTCTTCAGAAAATAATGATGGCTTTGCTGTCTCTGCTGACCAGCTCTGTACCAAAATGGGAAAGGTTCCATACGTGTAATAGGAGCTCAGAGACCATGGTAATGAGTGTGGTGTAAAAAATGATAGATAGGTGGATGGATAGATACCTCTTTATCATTTTTCTGAGCCATCCAATTTCCCCAGGCACAGAGTACACCCCGGAGATTTGGGTTTAAGGCAGAGAAAGCTTTACACGATGGATTGAGTGTTGTGTAAATATGTAAATAAAGAATGGCTCTTTAATTTTTTATGAGGAGTGCATTTTAAAGCCCTGCTTTGGTCTTCTTACTCAGGCAAAATTGCCACCTAACAAAATGGCAGTCATACCTGAACAAACATAACTATGTTCTGCACATAAAACACCTGTATTAAAAATTAACTAATGAAAAAATATTTGGATAAGATTAAGAAAAGCAAAAAATTTGTGCATCAGACCAAAGCTTCCTGGGGTATGAAGTGCATTTGGCTATCAAGATGCTCTTTGTAGGCCACATGCTGCTTGCTGACATGCTTGAGTCCTAAATAAACAGACTTTATACAGGGAAGCTAACAGGGTTCAGGGGCAAGTGGAGTGTCACAGCCACCCTACTGCCATGTGTGATGTGTCTGGAGGCAGTCTGTGCACAGCAGTGTGTAGCAGTGGCACCGTACAGGACTGAGCTGTTCAGCAGCAAGACTGGCACCTGAGCACCCAGAAGATGCCAGGCCCTCAATATGATTCCTGCAAGACTGTCAAGAAAGCCTGCAATGGGATTTAAGTACACAATCTCCCAAAATGGAACCTGGCAGAGGGAAGTGGAGGGCTAATCAGTGCCCTCTGGCACTATCTGGGCTGGCTGTAGGGTGCTGGGTCCCAGGCAGGCACATCTGCACCCCATGTCTCAAACATACAGCCTGTGCCTCAGCACATCAGCTCAGGGACCTCTGATGTGACCCCAGTTTTTGTGGTTTCCTTTGTCCCCACACAATCCCTCTGTTGGCACTGCAGTACGGAGGCCTGCACGGCTCAGTTCCCAACTGTGCAGAAGAACTGGCATGCTCTTGCCTGCCTGCCTTCCCCTATCCTGGTCTGCCCTTACACGCTGAAACTGGGAAGGGAGAGGAAGGGACCCCCAAAGCAATGCATTGCAAGTGATTTACATGGAGAATGGCTAAGGAAAAGCAGTGTGTTCATCTGAGCTGGTAGGAGCACAGACAGCACAGTCCAGCCGTCATTGCTCTATTCCCCCTCCAGGATCTCAATCAAGATGTGAAAGGTTTCAGCAATTGATCACCATGATTCAAAGGAAAAAAAAATAATTCTCAGAGCTCTGGTTCTGCTTGCATATAAGAAAAAAAACATAGAATTGTTTTACTGCAGGAAGTCCAAGTGTAAATATCATCCATGAGGAGAGACTCTCTGCCATTAAAACCATCCTTGCTTTGTTCATACCACCAAAGACACTGTGTTCTGCCTAACTAAAGGTCACAAAACAGGAGAAATTTGAATGCTTCTATCAATGCTTCTAGCAATCCAGGGGATTTCACACTGAGCCTGTAATCCATCCAGTAAACATATCTACATACATACACACATACATACATATGGATATTTATATACACACACATACACACAATGAAGGAAGAAATACTGTCTTTTTAGCATGACCTTGTCGTTTTGTACCGCTGTTTAAGAAAAGGATTATTAATGAAGCCGGCAGAAGTGCAGCAGTGTTTGTTAAGGCAGCGAAAACACCCATTCCTCCTTTTTTCAGCTGAACAGAAACCCTCACATACATCCACACTCTTGCAGTGTTTAGGTGTAAATAACACCCGGTGTGTACAAAGCTCCCCGTTTCATATTCATTACTGTCATAGCTTTGAAAGGAAAAAAGCAGAGGTCATTTATTAGAGGTTACTTTTCATGCAAAACACCCTGTGGTTGCTGTCATTCAGAACTACTTAGTCTACGCCCTCAGTCATCTATTAGCAGGGCTTCAGGTCATAACCTTTAGTGGCATTTGGAATCCCAGAACCTCTGATTAGTGCAGGATTTACATATCCTTCAGTAAAAAATGCTCAGCTATAGAAATGCATGAAGTGTTGTAAATTTGTTTGGCCTTTTGTCTGGAATACATATGAACTCTGCATTCAAAGCAGGGTGCATTAAACTATATTTGTTTATCGTGTTGTAGCTCCTCTGTTAATGTGGCGTCCCTTAACCCATTAAGGACAAACTATCCTTTCAAAATGGGCTCATAATTGAGCACAAAGAGGAGGTGGACGCCAGTGCAATTAATAGGTTCAGATCACACAAGCCAACTGTTGTTGCTTCTTTAGGCCTGTTCTGTTTTTCTCAGAGAAGTAGCCATGCCTGTACAAAGTTTGATTTAATGGTCTCTGCTGGGATCCATATCATGCAATTTTACTGGAAGGTGTGAAAAGTACTACTGAGTTGCTGCCTTGGCAGATGGCAGCAAGGTGTAACCAATCACACATTTTTGAGTTTCAGTAGTGTAGAAACATCATTCATTTGCAATATAGGATCAATACATGTTGGGGTTTTTTGTTGCTAGAATTTAGAAATAGAGCCAAATTACACTGTTCTTCTCACAGAAATGCCACTAACAAGTATTAGCATGACTAATTGGCTGATTTAGCTCAGCAGAGAGGATTTGTCAAACAATACTAAGCTAGTTTCCCAAATATTTGAGTACTTGGGGTCTTCTTCTACATTATCATGTGTTTCGAGGAAGACATTTTTAAAGGGTGTAACATTCACAGCCCATGGCTGGAATCAGTCATCTGTGCATTTGAGAGGACCTCAGCTGAACTGAAGCTTTCTAAGTCATGCACAGTGAGAGACCATCTATGTTTTATTCAGGTTGGTTATGACCCTCCTGGCCTGGATGTGAATCCTAATAGTGATAACAAAAGCGGTACCCCATGCAGTGGATTCTCTATACCATCACAGAGCTTCACCTGGACATTCCAACCATTGAGTCAAATGAAATTCCAGCCTGAAGATCATTTAGCCTGTGGTCTTCCTCCTGGGAAAGTTAATTCAGGTGTCAGTGAGAGCCAGTGAGAGCACAGCAAACAGAATACTTGCCAGGGCTCTTTTTTATATATACATTATGACTTTATGTGATTATGTGTCTGCTCTAGGTAAAGCTGGAGATATTTTCACGATGAATTTACCAGAATAAATATTATTTATAAATATTATTTACACCTCTTCACACCAGATGAATAGATGACAATGAATACAGGCTGGTGGACATCCCTGGCCCCCAGTTTCCTTCAAATTACGGTCCAACTGAGGTGACACTTACAAGTCGGTCTCAAAATTGTTTGTTGAAAGAGCAACCTTAGCTGCCTCTCTGCCAAATCCATCCTTATTTCTGCACATCTTGGTGTTTCATACACTCAGATATGAGAGGAACTCCTTGACGTCCTGCAAATATCACTGGGAGATACATTCTGAGGGGATGCTCCCTGCATGGATGGAGCTTTGGGAGACTGATCCATGGTCAGCAAAGAGGATATCACCTCTATCACATGTCAACATCCAAATGACTGTCCAGTTCTGTAGCTACTCTTTGGCTTGCCTGCAAGTGGAAATGTCAGAATGGCCTGGCCTCTGAGTAAGAAACTTGACTTTTGAGGTCACGTCTGTGCATTGCTTCATTCTGAGGCTGCATCTCTGGAGGAGTGAGGTCAGGTATGTTAATTTATCTCCTGGTTTAAATTAAATTCAGTGTTAAGAGGCAGAGATACTCCACATTTTGGTGATTTGCTGCACTGACTTCAAACCAACCCACCCCCCAGGAGAGCAGGACACAAGCTCACCTTTAAATTGGCAGCAATGGGGAAAGACTGAACCTGTGAGCTGCATCTCAGGTGATTATAGTAAACTTGATATTTTCCATTCAAGGAAGTATTTCAAGGCATACAGGCTGAATCTGAGAGCACAGATCTAGACACAGCCCAAGAAGAAAACCTGGCCCTTTGTCTCTTTCTTACCACAGACAGGCAATACCTTTTCAATTGTAAGAGACATCAAAAGGTCTATCTGTCACAGACAGAAGGCTAAAATACTTACCTAGAATATGTCATTTTCCTGCAACATCAGGTTCTGGCGTGGGTATCTTCACTGGTCAGGCTTTATAACTCCTCAAGGTTACCAACTCTTCAGGGTGGAATCATATATGCCCATCTTATTTCACCTTTCATATTTCCAAGCAGAACCAGAGGAAAGGCAGAGTGCAATTTTCCATTCTGCAGGATCAGAAAAGAGGATGACACAGAGCCTACAATTACATGAGCTTATGAGCAAAGCTGAGGACATTTCCTGTGGGAATGTGAGGTGGAGAATGATCAACCCCAAGACACACTGAAAATAACATCAAGGGTGCATCCAAGTCTTCTATTCATTTTTTGAAAGCCTGAAGTGCTACTGATTCTCCAACACTGTACTCAGAAACTGTAGGAGGCAGGACACTGCCAGGTCAACAGGACATCTGATACACCTGATCCACACAGAGTAAGCCTGAAATGCACAGGAAAAGCTCTCTGCCGCTCTTATCTAGATGTCCCACCGCCCCAGTGCACATTAATACCTAAACAACACATTAAAAAGTTCATTGGTAGGTGTCACAGTTTTCTGCAGGAACACACATGAGAGATGGTTTTCTGAGCTTTCATGGGATTTCAGAAAAATCTCATCAATCAGCCCCCAATGACAAAAGAAGCTTCGTGCATGGGACAGTGCTCACCACCCACAGAATAAGAGCCCTGGGGGACACATCCAGGGTAAGGAAGGATTAATAATGGGAAACAATGAAATGTAACAGAGAATGGAAAGTAAGAAGCAGTAAAAGACATGGAGGAATGGGATCAAAGCAGTAAAATCACTTTGAAAGCAACGTTTCTCTCATGGTCAGTTGAAAAGAACAGATGTCACATGGACAGCCCTTAACTTACTACAGCTGCTTGTCAGTGCAAGTGAGAAGGCAAGCCTCTGATTGAGCAACCACTTCTGCCTGCCCGTGGCAGGTACTTTTATTCAAAGTTAAAATGGTTAAAGTAGCACACTAAAACAGACATTTTTCTAGTAATATGAAGAAAGAAAACTGGAAACCTCTGTTCAACACGGAAAGAAATGGTGACTAGCTCCAGCAATTTGTAAGAGAATTTGCCTTCTTCTAGTATTTAAGCAGTTAATCTTCATTCATCAAAGCTCTGATACCAACTTTTAGGCTGTTTAACACCAACAGGACTCTAGCCTACCTTTAGTTAAGACAGAACACAAATGTTTTGCTAAAATGAAATCCAAGAAAACCATTGTTTACATAGAAGTCAGGGAATGCTTTGTGGCCACCTGCAGTGAGAGAAGACTGAATTCCATGTTGCATGGTTACAAATTGTGTTTTAAAAAATGAGTTTAATTTAGAAATCATTTCATTAAGATAAATACCATTTCCCCTCAAATAAATTCGCTATTCTTTGTTTTCCTCAAAACCTGGTTATATGAAAGTACAATATTTGGGAAAATATTTGGAATACTGCTAATGTTTAAACTGAAGATGATGAATAAATTCAAGTGTTGATCTGTCCCTGCTACTCAACAGTAGGAGCTGCTGTTGAGGTCAGCACTGAGAAGAGTTGTCACCAGATCCCTGCCATGTCCCATCAGTTACTCATGCACTTTTTATGTACCAGACACCCACCGTGGTTTAGTTAAATTAGATGGGTTTAGCTTCTGTTGGACCTTGAATGTAAATCATATATTCTCAACTAAATAAGGAAATAAAATTAAATACAATTTTGGTCAACCCTCTACCACAAGCGCAAGTTTTGTGTTTGTGTATACAGATGCTTAAATCTCCATAGATGCATACAATTTTTAGTGGATTATTCTGATTGTCTGCCTTACAGCTGCAGCACATTTGGTGTTTAAGAACATTGCGACCTTCCCCTGCATAGGAGACTGTGACTGCAAGAGAAGACACATCCATATGTTCTCCCCTCTGCTTCTCCCTCCTCTGCTTGCATACTCTCCCACATCCTGACACTTGCTCAGACAAGAAGGTCTGATAATTTTCCCACTTCACAGGCTAACTCATTTCATTACTCCACCATTCTTCAAAATTCTCCACCACTGCCCATATTTGCACTGCCTGTGCACTGCAGCACCTCCAAATATAACTCTCCTCTGTCTTAGGGGCTTGTGCACTGACCTTATCAACTTCCCTTGGAACAATAGCCATAAACAGCACTTTAAACACCGGATTTATTTAAAAGTGAAGTGATCAGGAGAGCATAGCACAACCAGAGCTCAGGCAACTTGGTTTTTTCCCTCTGGCTCTCCTTGTGGCTGGCTATTAAGACTTCAGGCAAGTTACGGAGTTCCTCTGTGCTTAAGTTCAATGCTCAGATGTGTTTCTCTCTAAACTTCTTGGTCTCAGAGACAAGGCCTGTCTTTTGCTCCAGATTTGTAAAACGACTGGCACAGTAAAGCCATCTTAGTAGCTGAGGTCTGTGGCTGTTATGGCAATACCACAAATGCTGTTAACATTTCATAATCAAATACTGCACTGCAAATGTATTTAGCACCCAACAGTCAAATAACGCAATGGGTCCCTGCCACATAATCAAGGTAAGATTTCACTTAAAACAGTAACACTAAAGCAGTCATCTGAGCGTGGAAACTGCAGCAGACTTGAGATACAGCCTTTCAGACATTTCCCTGGCTTACACAAGCATTTTCTGCCTTCAGTCTGAGCTGCCAAGGTCTGACCTGTTTGCTCTCGTAAGAGAAGGGGTGGTGGGCTTAGGGTCATGGGAGCCACAGGGCTTTTTGTCAGCCCAGCATGGGGGCAGCCTGGGTGCTTCTGCCTGAAAAAGGTGTTGTGTAGAAATATCCTGACTCAGCAGATGACTGAGAGTGAAACTGCTCAGCAGAACACAGGTGAACAAATGGAAATGGAGGGGGGAGGAAATCACCATATCCTAAACGACCCTGCAACACCGTGTGCCCAGCCAGGACTCTGCTGTCCCCTTCTGCAAAGAGGAGATTGCAGTAGCTATGCAAAAATCTACTGACCTCACTGAAACACGTGGCAAAGATAAAGTAGGTGACAAACAGCAAAGGCATGATTTCCTAGACAGCCATATTTATAATTTGTGGGCATACACGCACACTGTGGAGCAAAACTGGGACCTAAACAATTTGTGTGCATTGATTTTTGTACTAGACTCAAGCTGTTCCGTTCACCTCTGACATCTCTTAGCAGATTTTTTTTTTTAACTACCATGTGACACAAAGTGAAAAATCCCCGTTGAGCTGTCTTGATCACAAGTGTCTTCACCTCACTGAACTTTGCCAGTAAAGCATCCAGGAAACACAATGATGGCACTTTTAGTCATTGTCTCATTTTCCAGCTGTTGGTAATGGACACACTGTTCTTTAGCCTGTAATGATAAGACTGAAACTACACTCTCTGTGTTTTATTGTCCTCTGCTGTTTTGAATTTGTGACATCTATGCTAAAATAGGTCTTTTTTGACTACAACTGGAAAAAGGTACCAATAAGACACTTAGCTAAAACATATTTTATTGCAAAAAGGTGAGAAGGATTATTTTAAACAAATTTCATAAAAAGAATGGTGTATTTTTATGATCTTTAAATACTAAAGATTTATCAAGAAAAACAAAATGAGACTTCTGTATGGGTTTTGTCTTTCTGTCTCATAGAAGAAAATCCCTTGAAATGTTTTAGTTGTAGGTGCTGCTCAGTGAAATATATCCTAAAGTGGTCAGGTTGAGGATTTTTTTGGCGAGGAGAGGTGCGAACCCAGCAAATCCAGCCAGAACAATGTATTTATGTACTGTGTGTGAGCAAACCACAGTGAGCTAGGACTGAGACTGCCTGGTGAAGACTAAAGAAAAGGCTGTAGCCTGGAGTAGGGAGGATCCCTCTGTCTGTTCCTGGGAGTCTTGGGCATTGCCATAATGACCATCTGAAGGCTTTTTCAGAAAGACAAGCAGACAGCCGAGGTAGTGGGTGGTATTTTAAAATCAGGCTGTGGCACAGTCCCAGCTTGAGGGACTCCAGCAACACGGGGCTGATGAGAGAACCCCCTGGGTGACTGGATCACACTTGTGACTAGATTAAATTATAGCAGTAACAAACTCTCACTCACAGTGGGCTAGGATTTGGGGGACCTCAAAAAATACAATGAAGTGGCCAGTGCTGTGCAGCCCCCTGCCCCAGGCTGTGTCAAATGGCCTTAGGGCTGGAATTCCCTTGCCAGCCAGAATCGTTTTCAAGGTGTGCTACCCATAAACACTGTCCTACATTTATTCCTCCTTGCTCCACTACCCACAAGGACACGTGCATGCAGAGGAATACTTCCAACTTCTATTCAAAAGCTACCAGTGATAGTATCTAGGAATTACCCCTTTTGATTTCCCATTATTATATGCATCACAGTGAGGATAAGCAGGAGATGGGGAAGGGAAGGGAAGGGAAGGGAAGGGAAGGGAAGGGAAGGGAAGGAGCA
>VZTR01029824.1:134374-249844 GCA_013400775.1 Chaetops frenatus | reverse complement strand
TTATGGAAGGGAAATAATGAGACAACCACACAGCATTTTAGTCCAAATTTCTCTATTTCCTTCTCATAAAAGGTCTCAAAGAAATGCAAAGCACCATTGAAGAGTTCAAAGACATACCTCAGAATGTGACTGCACATTCAAGGCACACTGACATATTCAAGACTGGATAGCTCTATTGGAGGGGGGAAAAAAAAGGAAAAAGAAAGAGAGAGGAAAGAAAGAAAAAGGCTCAGCATACAAAACACAATATACAATATCTACTTCTACTGTGTGAAACTCACTGCATTCATTTTGCTCACTGAGCAAACTAGGTCCCAGAGTATAACACACAATAAATTGAGCCTTTTTTTTTTTCCATAGGAGTTGATTTCAAGAGAAGCTAAAAATTACCCAGTGTAAATGATGCAGAGGCTGATGCAGCTGAATTTATAAATTGGGTTGAAAAGTTTGACGTGCTGAATTAGATTATACTATATAATGCCTCACTAAGTAATTGATATGTACATTACGTGCGAAGAAAGCCCCGTTAACTCATGNTTTTTTTTTTTTTTTGCATTATTGTGTAACTTGGCCATTGGCTCATTGTCAGTTGAACAAATTTTCAAAAGGAGATTTAGTCCCTTATGAGCTGAATAAAAATTTTGTTACATTCTGGTATTCTAAAAATAGAATACAGGATAAATATATATATTTTTTTTTTTTTAAGTAGAAAATATATAGGGATCCATCATAGCATTTAAAGCCTCTTTTGTGGCCTTTTTCCATTTTTTGGGAAGTCTTCCTTACATTTGTTCAAGAAATGTAAAAGGCTAGATGAAATATGTGCAATACCAGCACCAACTGGAGAGGTCATCAGGAATTTAAGGGAATGGAGAATATACCATTTCCTCAGCTAAAAGCAAACAATGTAACACAGATTTCTGTCTTCTGGGAACACACTGGAAAAAATTTTTATTTAAATCATACCAGAAAGAAATTTCTGTTTTATACTGGGTGTTCAGTATATTTAGTCTTCTACTGATGATCTGCATTTATTTCAAGAAGATGAGAGTATTTCCCTCTGCAATTACCAGCATATCTGCTCTGATCCAAAGCTGATTGCAGCACAGGGCCTTAAATCTCTGTAATCTGTCTGAAATGTTATCAAATATTAGATTTCACTGTGATTTGTTTTCTTATCACTTTACTTGTAACTTTACTGCCATTCACCATCCAGAGACCTTGAACTGGAGGCTACGGCTTTAATCTCAATTTGTTATACTAAAATGCAAAATTAAAGAAGAATGAAAGAAGTTGAATATTACCAAGGAATGTAATTGATAACATTGTGTCAGTTTTGAGTTTTAATATTATAAACTGAATTTTATGATACTCTACCCTAATAGTGACATATTTAACATTTTAAGACTGGATATAATAATTTTATGGGACAAAATGGGTATTGTTAGAAGGTTATACAGTAGCACTTTATCAAGTCCTTGTATATTAAATACCAAAACACCATGATAAAATAATAGTAAGTCTCACTTCTCCTTGGAACAGGAAATCTGTCTTTATTGTCCCATCTCTGGTTCAAGACCTCCTGGAGGTCTCTGGTCAGGAAGCAGTGCAGTGCAGTATGTGCCACCAAAGCTCTGTGCACAGGGGCGTGGACAGACAGCATTTACAGAGTTCTGGCAGTTTTCATTCGAAAATGCAAAGCAGGGACATTTTTATACCCTGACAAATTCTGCTTTGCTTCCAGGAAATCCAGTTTGGTAGGTGCCCAGATGACGTACACCAAAGGGAACAGGCATGAACATGCTTTCAAACAGTACAGGAGCAGCCAGGAATGGATGATTTTGTTTTTCCTCCTGTTTTACCACTACCCAAAACAGAGGTTCTGTCTTCCATTTCACCAGCCAGACTCAAACTTCCTTACATCCAAGTCCCTCTAATGCACCCCTGGCATGCTGCTGCTTATGATGCTTATTGATCTGTGTCACATTTTCCTTCCAATTTTCTCTTCCCCTGACCTCCATCTGCCTCTCTCTCAGTCTGTCCTTAAACTGTGGAGAACTTGGGATATCAAGAAATAAAAAACATGTAGAAATTCCAATCTGTGTTTCAAGTGAGCTACCTTTCCAGAATGTGGCAGGATGTCGCCATTTGTAACATTGGTACATATCTGTCATGGTAAAAAATGGCAACTTTCTGGACTGGTAAAAGGGAATAATTCCCTCTTGCCAGGAGTCTGAAATTCAGACAATGTCCAAATCCAAAAAAAAAAAAAAAAATTTTGGTAGAAATATTAGATTTTATGACTGTAGTACGGCAGCAGCTATGGAGATGAGATATAATATGTGAGGGTACAGATGTACAAAGAGGGAGGATAGCACAGGACTTTTAACCATGGAAATATCCAGATCAGGATACTAACCCAGCAGTTCCATTGTGCTTTGTCTGTCTGAATCACCCAAGCAATGTTCCTCCTTAACAGTCTCTCCTTAAAGTGCATGTAATAAAATGAGGCCACTGAGACTCACACACGGATGGCTCTCTCCACTGATTTTAATTCACTAACTAGAAATGCTTCCACAAGCATGTGGAAAAATCAGTATCAGCAGAGGCTCACATTGACCCTTCTTTCCCAAGAAAATTATGGGATTTCAAAAACAATTCAAAACTGTCAAATAAAAGAGGTTTGGAGGAGTTTTTCAAGAGGAAGGAGGGAAGGAGGGAAGGAGGGAAGGAAGGAAGGAAGGAGGGAAGGAGGGAAGGAAGGAGGGAAGGAAGGAAGGAAGGAAGGAGGGAAGGAAGGAAGGAAGGAAGGAAGGAAGGAAGGAAGGAAGGAAGGAAGGAAGGAAGGAAGGAAGGAAGGAAGGAAGGAAGCCAGACTTATTCTTTGGATATCACTAAATATGGAAAGACAATCTAGCTACACTTGATGTTCATGAATGGGTTAATGTTAGAGTTGGCTTCTCTAGAAAGTTCTGTCCAACAAGCTCGAGTGTCCCTGATATGGTGCCCCAAGCATCACATTTTATTGCTTAAATTTGTCATCTCTTACTGGTGAGATTTGGGGACAGAGTTCATTTCCCAATTCATCCCCACAAAATATAGGTCAACAAAGGTCTTATGAATATCCTAACACTTGCACTGTCTTTGTCCCTCTCCTTCTTTGTGTGCATTTACACACGAAGTGAAATATTCTTCATTTTAGTCTATCAGAGATATATATTATTTTGAAATTTATTTTTTAATTCTAGTGTATCCCAGCATTGGAAAACGTAAAGAATAAAACAGGGATGGCTCTCTATAGCAAGAGAAAGCCTACTAAAACCTTCAAAAATATAAAGGACAACATTCACCCAAAACAGAATCCAACTAGATTGTCCCTCCATCCATGGACAGTCCTGGAAAGAAAGGTCTAGTCCTCTTCCTCTTGGAAGAGGATCACAAAATAATTTCTGAGATGTTAATTTCACACAGATATCAATCACCCTGCCTGCAGCATGATCCCAGAGCTCAGTACAGAAGAGAAACATTTATTGAAACATGCCAGCTGTGTTCAAAGTGAAAGAAAATTCCCCTAAAAATACTTTCAAAACAGAAATGAACATCAGTTAAAAAAAATAAAATAAAAATCAGCCCACATTTATGAAACAAGAAGAGAAATAAAACCTTTCTGACCATACAGCAGAAGCATGTGCACATTTTGTAGTACAAAGAAAGGAAGTGAAGCTATGGCTAATTTTCTCTGAGTTTTGTTTCTTCTTTTTCTCAGAAGAGAAAGACACAAAAAAAAAGTAAATAAAAAGCAGGGTCGAAATCGCGCAGGGAAAAGGAACCGCTCACAAGATGGTTCTCCCTAATTCCACCTTTGGAGATGTCAGCAAACGTAAAAAGCAGTGCTGGCAGCCGGAGAGGTGGTTACAAACACGAGGAGCCAGGTATTTTGCAGCAGGCTGAAGTCCCGGGGGAGCTGTGACACCCAAGCGGGCGCGGCTGGACGCTCCCTCAAGGCTTTTGTGCCCGGAGCCAGGAGGGCAGAGCGGGCTCTGGAAGGGGCTGGGGCTGGGGCTGGCACCGGGCTGGATTGACTCTCCCAGCATCAGGGCACTGCAGCAAAAGGAAGGGGACTCTGTGTGCTTGCACGCTGTGGGGTGCTGTTCTAAAAATTACTCTTCCTTACACATGATTGCTGTGATTTGGCTCGCTGCTCTATCAGAATAATAAAAAAAACCCCCACCAAAATAACTCCCCAAAACCCAATAAATAAACAAACAAAACAAATTTTTAAAAAAATCAAAATCAATCTTCTAGAGAAATTCTGTTTACATTCAACCTGGAGATAAAAGCTGAAACACCCAAGAGGTCCATCCCAGAGCCGTAGCACCCCAGCAATAATCAAAGGGAACATTTTTGTATTATGGCACAATATAGTCGTGGTGTTTGGACTTGTCAAAACAAACAAACCATATTCAGGGAAATCTGTGGTACAAAAGAGCTAAACAAATTATGGGGTAGAGGCAAACATGGCCACACCATCAGCATTCAAGACCTGAAGAAAAGCGTGGAAACTTTCAGGGTCTGAATGCGGGAGTGGAAAAGCTAATTGAGCACAAATGAAAGGATCTATTACAGCTGAAAGAATAAGTGAGAGTACAGGCAGGACAATACTCTCATTTATGATTCAAATATCCATGGATAGTGCAGTACAGCTTTAAATACAATTTACAGCCTTGATTACAAATGACTATGTGCATCAACTTGGAAGCAATGCGAAGACTGTGAGCAGGAGAAAGAGCCTGCCTTGTCAGAAAGGAAAGAGAAGGGGATAAGTGACGGCAGAGCTGGGCTGGACACTCAGAAGCAATTGGAATGTGCAGAATTATGAAATAGGGCTTTTAAAAACCTGAAGATGAACTGATTAGTGGGCAAGAAGGCTCATATTTAGAATAACCGAATTGCCCAGTGATAAGATTATAAAGGGAGATTTATGTTAGATAATCACAGTGAGATCAGGGGCAAAGCAGTATCATTCTGTCCCTGTGTCTTCCAAAAGCAAAATATAAATATATGAATGTGGTAAAAATAATAAGTATTGGAAATGAAGAGCAAAGACAGGCTCTTATTTTTATGGAAAGCAGCAGCAGCTTTTTTTCTCAGCCTGCATGAGACCCAAAACTGACCTGAAACCACCCAAGTTGTGAATTACTTTCTACCCAGAAACTGTCTGTATCCTCACTGCCCTTTTTTTTTTTTTTTAAGCTATGTTGTGTTTTATGAACCAAACATTACTTATGTTAAATTTCCAAGAGTTGGAAAATTCTAAAAATCTTATGAAAAGCATAAAATTATTTGGGATGTGTAGAACAAAATTAGCACTGGATGGACATTGGCACCAAAGACAGTGCACCCTGAGATTCCACGGGCTGTATATTTTCATTTTTTTTCTACTCCACATCCATTCTGAGCTCCAGCCATTGCATACCACAGCAGCTAACAAAAGTCAGGAAAATGCCATCAACCCTCCAGAGGTCCCACTTTCCCAATGCTCCCAGAGCCTGTCTGAAACCAGAGACTCACTAAAAAGCTACTGGTGGGAGTAGACCTCAGTGACAAGGAGACAACACAAGCAGAAGCAAACAGCTGGGTAAAGGCACAGCCTTCACACCTGCAGGAGGACATCAGTACCTGAGAACTCAGCTCTGCCACGCTCTTTACTCATATTGGCTGAACAACACAGGTAAATTACTTTGCATTTACCTCTTCCCCTAGGTGGCCCTGAGACGTTTTTTCTTCCAAGTTGAAATAGCCCACTCTAAGTGATCTGTGCATCCAGGGCTGTCAGTCTAATCACAGGCAGTGCACCATGTGCTCAGGAGTGAAACCCAAACTTAAAATCCTCTATGCCTCGTGCAATATGCAGCAGTCCCTTGACTAAATAAAATGAAGGAGTGGCTAAATAAAATGAAGGAGAGCTGTACATACATCCCTGCAACATCCCAACCCATTCCCACTCAACACTTTTCAGAATCAGTTTTCAAAACTTACAAGTAGTGAGAACGACCAACCATCAGGAATTACCTCTCCTCTCATAACCAAAAGCTGAAATCTGCATAATTATATGCATGGGAGACTGGAACTGTGTAATGAGGAGGAAGAAAACGAGAGCCTTCTGATGGCCAATTCAAGACAATAAGGCCTCATCTCTGAGCCCAGAGAGACAAACACAAAGCACAAAGGACAAACCCAAAGTCTCTTCTGCTTCCCTCATCATAACCATTCACTGCAGAGCACCATAATGCTGGGGCAAGTGTGTATATTTTTACTTCTTCTGCAAGGGTTCAGCTGGCACCTTTCTTAAGCAAGGCAGTTAGCATGAGCAGCCCAACACAGCACCCTTTCTCCACAGCTATTCATTTTTTAAGGACACTGGTTTTGAAACGAAAAGAGAATGAAACTACATGGCATGTACTCCCAGTCTCAGATTGGGAGTGGAAGAAAATAATGGCCACATACTGCTATACAATTAGGTCTGTCTTGGAAAGAAATTATACTGATGTTTTTCTAAGCAATGCCAGGTGGTTTATTCACCAAATAATGAGACACTAAATGGATCTAAAGATTCTTGGCAACTGGTAAATGCTTACCTTAGACTCCCTATTGCTCTCTTCAAGGAATGGTTTGCTTTTCCCAAGAGTTTCCTTAAGTAGGTCCTCAGCTGTGATTAAAAGCAAATAACAGTGGTCTGAAGGTTGGTTAACTTACACTTGTTTAATGATACAGCTCAGGGAACTGCAAGTGCACCTCAGACGCCTCACTGATTTAGTAAACAACTTCAGCCATCAGAAGACCATGTTTTTCAAATCTGTAATTCCCTCCCAGAAACAAAAAAAAACCCAAACCGTTGTAGTTAATTTTCTCTACTTGATCACTGCCCAAAATCCTATTAGAAAAAAAAAAAAATTAAATCTTAGCATCACTATTTGCAAGAGCAACAAAAACATGGAATCTTTTCCCTGACACTGCAGAAGGAGGGAACAGAAGCTCTGGAAGCAGGAGGTGACCACGTGTGAGCAGCAGCACAGCAAGAACTGCTGGTGTCCACAGCCCAGCAAGGAGGACCAAAGGAGCCAGGCTGCCTCCAGGGCTGAGCAAAGAAGGGAGAGACTGTATCTCAACAGGCTTGTGCAGCCTCTGGGCTCCACACTGG
Organism: Chaetops frenatus; assembly: GCA_013400775.1. Classification (NCBI taxonomy): domain Eukaryota; kingdom Metazoa; phylum Chordata; class Aves; order Passeriformes; family Picathartidae; genus Chaetops; species Chaetops frenatus. Next base: position 242,643 of record VZTR01029824.1, on the reverse strand, counting down.
CTGCAGAGCAAATCTGCAGACAAAGGACGACTTGAGTGGCCCCAACACTTGCCCAAGTAAAAGCTGGAGGGGCAGCCAAGGAGCTCAGAGCCAACACGGCAGCAACTCCCAGGGTCATCCCGTGCCAGCTGTATCATCCCACTGACCACTGGGAAACACGGTGTTTCTCTGTCCCATGATACAATCCCCACTCTGCTCTGCTCCATCTTTCAGAACTAGGGAGTGCTCCAGCATCAAACAAAACTGACTTGGGGACAGGACACCTCCTGTACAGGTACAAAGCAATTCAAATAACCCTGGGGCTGCTAAGGGCAGGCTTAGGTGTGGGCTTTTTCCCCCTGCTGCACTCACAGGGGTTGACACAGCCTGGTGGGCCGGGGTGGGCACCAAGGTCAGCACAAGCACCAGCACCCAGCAGGTGACAGCGCTGGGATGTCACTCAGGAAAAAGGCTTTGCAGGAACAAGCCATTTCAGAACTATCAGCAGACAGAAAATAGAGCAGCCGATGGATTTTGCTCCCCTTTCTTTTTGTCAATTTAGGGAGAGAAGCACGTTATAAAAATACTAATAATGAAAAAAAAAATGCTGTGAGTAATTCTTCACTTATGGTTTCTCCTCCAAATATTTAGAATTAGTATTGCTTTGACCATCTTTGTCCGAAGATCGCTCCCATTTCAAAAGATGACTGTTCACAGCCAGAGATTCAGAATTTCGTTTATGTGAATACAAATTGATATTTATGAAGAATCCTACGTCTAAAGTACATCTGCTAGGGTCATTTTCTAGAATATTCCACAAAACTCTAAACATACTGAACATTGCAAGGCTTCCCAAGAAGAACTAATTACAATGCCCAAATTAATATTTGAAGAACATCTTGAAGCAATGGCTCTGTTCTCATTTAAATATGTGACTACTCTCTTTATAATGTGCAAAGCATTATAACCATTTATATATGTTCCAAGTGATATATTACTGAGTTGAACCTAGATTCCCCTTCTTTTGTTCTGGGTTCATAACCTTGCTGTATTATCTTCCATAACTCTATAGCTTTCTAATGCATAATTCAAGCCTCTCTTATTGACAAAAGGCAGCAGAAAGAAAGAATATTTCAATGCCACTTTCCCACGTAGATAGTATTGCTTTCACTTCAGCTGGTATCATTTCCATACTAAAGCCAAATCTTTTAAAGTATATTAAGTATCATTTTCATTGCTTATTCACAATTGATTCACTGGGACGACTACATCTGTTTACCTCCATCTTCTGAGACTACTTTATTGCAAGCTTTTCGTTGGGTTTTGTTGGGGGTTTTTTTGAAGTGGGTTTCTTGCCAAAAGAAGAAACTTCAGTTAAAACTTTATGCACTAATGTGTGACATCAGCTTCACATTAATCTCTTGATTTAAGCAGAGCTTGGCTTTAGGACCACAGTTTCCCCAGATGCAAGTATGAAGCGGAACCATTTTGCCATCTAACTTCTTTTTGCCTTGTTCTAACCCCTTCCCTGTATAAAGTAACTGTAAACAGGCAAATATCATGTTCCTGTGCATCTCTGACTGGAGGTCAAATTTGTCCTCGCAGTCAGCCATGCATCTAAGCAAAAATCCCACAGATGTTAGTGCAGTTCCTTCAAATACATGCAGGTGGGAAGGAGAAGATAATTTGCCTGTTTTCCATGTTGGCAATGGATACAGAGAACTCCAGTGGTTTTCAGTCTCCTCTAAGAAACAGATTGCCTCCTTCCAATGGTACTAAAGTGACACAGGCCCACAGATAGGCAGAATAATTAAAAACAATTAAATGCTCCAAGAAACACCCAAGCATCAACCTCTCCTCATCGTTACATGGGCAGGTTAAGAGTGTCAAGGTCTTGTGTCTCCACAGACCCTCAGCTCAATGTCCTCTCATTAGAGCATTCTTTGGAACCCTAGAAAGGACACATCTTCCTTCACAGATGGCTGTAGGGCAGCGAGCAGCTACTCTGCCTCTGTGTCAGCCCAGAGAAGAGACTGTCACCACAGCCTTCACGCAGCCCCTGCTGTGCGTGGCTCAGCACACTGTGCTGTGCACGGAGAGCTGTGCAAGGCAAGGCTCCTCTGCAGCCTCCCTCAGCACCTGTGCCTTTATCTGAGCAGTGAAACCTTGATCTCATCTCATCCAGCTTGCCCTGGCAGGCAGCCTGGGCTCAGTCTGCAGCCAGGCTGCCAACACATGCCGCCTGCCCTTGTGGCAGGCGCCCACACCATTATTTGTCCCGTCTCTTGGCTGCAGGAAGAGCAGAGGTTCGGGCAGATCAGCCGAATCCGGGAGTGCCAGTGTGTGTGCCCCCTGCACTGCACCTCGTTTGCCTCACGGGCAGCTTAAAGGCATTCAAGCAGGTAAGTGCCGTGGCCAGAGGGGGAATTTGCCCCCGAGGCTGGTGCAGCATCACTTCTGCACAGCAGCCACACGCAGCTTTAGCAACAGGCAGTGTCTCTTACCATGCAGTGCCCAGCACAGATGGACACCTACCTAAGAGGCCCTTTATATAATGAAGGAAATTGTAATCCTACAAATTATTCTGCCAAAAGTGGCATGAAAAATTATCAGAGGAGGCCCTACAAATCACATTTACCAAATCAGCCTCAGTAACAACCCCATCTAGCTAGGTTTACAGCTCTAATGCTTCTCTCTGTGCCACCTCAGCCACTCACCTGTTTCTTGCAAGTTCAGCTTCCTGAAGGCATTGTAATTCTGGCTACAGTCAAAATTATTTCTCTAAACTTAGGAGCTTGTTTATTTTTTACTAAAAACTCTCAAAGACCCATTTTCAGCAAAATACTCAGAAAACACAGCTTGAGAAGCAAAATTCAGGTGGGTTTAATGGTGCCTCCAGCTGTGCCTCATTTTAAAGTCACTGTTTATTCAACAGAATCAATGCAAAGGAGAATTAACTCAAGTTACCAAATACTTCAATGTCACAGTCTGCAAAAGTAGCAGTTTAGGAGAGTAACACTGCTGCCACTTGGACTATTCCCCTCCTACTTGCCTCACCTTAAAGGCCATGGAATTTCTGATATCATATGCTGCCAGAGGACATAAAATGAAAATAACTTCTGTACCTTTGTAGGGAATTCCGTATGTTTCTAACCCTGAAAGCACTAGAACTTTAAGGGGTAGTGTAGGAAATGGTGCTGTGAAGCAAATAATCAGCCACGCCAGCAGCAAGTAAAAGGCCCATGTCATTTTTGACACTTGCTCACTGCCTGTCATTGCCTCTGGAACTTCGCTTGAGTCTGCCTGGATTTAACTCTAGAACTTGCACTCAACCTAGCTTAGTAAATTGCTGCAGTTCTCATTCCACCAGGGATGACGTCTGGCCAAACGCAAGGAAGGAGAGGATGAACACAGAGTTGCAGTGAACCTTTCCAGAAGTCACTGCCCAGACTCCCAGTTGTTCACAGGCAGGGTCCCCCAGAAAGACCTGAACACCTCTCCAGCTAAAGGAGCACGGGGATTCTGGATCCTGCGCTGCTCCCAATGCACAGCTGGTGCAAAACCAGAAATCCCAGAACACAGCTGTGCCAAGATACCCTCCTCAATGGCAGGGCTGAGACCAGCCCAAATTCCCTTCACACCTGTGTCCTGGTGGATGTGGCTCTTGGGATGTGAGAGAACAGAGCTTCCCCATTTGTGGCTGAGCTGGGAAGCAAGTAGGTCAGGGAAGGGAGCCCAAGAAGAGCCATGCAGGTGAGTCACTGCTGGGGAAACAGCAAGTACAGGTCCCCTTCACCACTCCAGTGCCAGCCCAGGGCCAGTGGCAGCAGGCAGCCTTGCCCTCTCAAGGCATAGGGCTGGTGAGCAACCTGAGCCAGAGCACCTGAGCAAATTTCCATATAACTCCACCTTCTTGTTAGCAAATTTCCAAAAATCTTTGTAAAGAGCCCCTAGAACCTACCAGTAGACCTAGAGATAACAGTGTGCTTCACGTCACACCTGCACTAAGCTTCCTCCTGACTGTCCCTCCAACAAGGCAGTCACACTCCCTAACAAGGACACTCTCTACTCTTGTCAATATTTAAAAAGAAAAAAAAATTTGGGGAAAAGCCAATCATTCCCATAGCTGTCTTTTGCATGTTACCAGGAGCGTGGCCACACACCTGATTTGCCATTTGGACAGGACAAGCAGGTAGGAAACCCCAGCAGAGGGACAGGACAAGGCAAGCTCCTGATGTGGACTTCTTGCAAACAGAAAACTCTTCCCAGCTGCCTGTTCCCACCACTGCTTTGGAGATGTCACCTCCTCTGTGGTGCAAGCAACCACCCACATCTGTTCTCTGAAGGAGGAGAGGAACACCTGCGACAGAAGAATTTGGGAAAGCAGTAGCCAACAAACCAGTTACCATTTTATGTCTGTGGTCTCCTGCAGGCGAGGTGACTGCAGTGACCTCCCACTGCTATGTGGAAGAACAGACCCAGTGTCCCTGCAGCAGCAGCAGCACAACTCTTTTGAAAACCCGTGGTAAAAGCAAGAAATGGTTCTGTTTGTGACCCATTTTCACCAAGGGAAGTCCTTTACAGAAGAACCATGTTCATTGGAGCACTGCTCCACTGCTCTGTGACAAGTTGTAGACCTCAGAAACCATCACTGGCTAGTGAATTGTCCCAGACAAAGCCCAACATTACCCTGTCCCATAAAAATAAGCTAATTCTGGGAGTAAGATGAACTAGAGGGTCACTGTCCCTTTTATTTTATGTCCTATCATAACAGTGAATATTTAGAAGATAAATAAATCATTTTTCTCTGCTTAGAAAAACCTTCTGAGGTTCCTGTGGTACTTTGGGTTGATGATGATGAAATATGACATGCACAGCTTTTCACTTACAGAAAGGGAACATGGGTAACTCACATTTTCTAAACTCCTGACAAGTAACTCACCTGATGACACAGGAACAAACAAATCAAGCCATCTGTACCTATCTCACATGAACAACTTAAATTTGAGATACAAAGGATTTCACAAAGGAGAAGAGCCAAGTGTCTGGAGCCATTTTAATATTGGACATTTTTTCTTAACAGCCTTAAGCATCTCCAGCTCTTTTATCCAGCATACTACAAGGCATCTTGAAACATTCTGTATTACAGAATGCTATCTGAATGTACCCTGTAGCATCCTCAAAGGATTGCTCTAGTTCAGCATCTACTTAAAACACTTCTTGCCTGCCTTTTTTTCCCCTCCTGCTTGGGGCTAATCAGTCTGCTTGTTTCTCTAAAAGAGCAATATGCTTCTCAGAATGCCTTAGGTACTGGAGAGACCCTTCAGTCCACCCTCAACTACTCATAATTATAGTTCTACCTCTGGTTCACTCATCAGTCAAGAAAGCAGAGATCAAAAAAGGCATTCCCTTATTTTCTGTCAGAACATCATTCAGCCTAAGAACATTTCTGCAGAATTAAGATGATTCACCGAGATTAAATTATGTGCTTATTTTCAGAAGTTTCCAATCCATCTTCCCAGAAGCTGCCTGCACATTCCTCCTCCCTTTCATTTGAACACAAGCCTTCTGCAGTAGGTACACAACTCCTCTGGTTAGGTTTCAGAGTTTCACCTCCATTTCCAAATCCTTTTGATCTCTCAAACTGTTGACTCTGCCCTTTTTGGCAACTCTTCCAACTCAATGGTGATTCTCCCCCGAATCTCTAGATCCACTTCTGGCCTCTCCTTGGTCTTGTTCCGAGCTTCAGCCTTCCTCAGAGACTGCTTTCCATCTACTTCAATTTCAGAGGGTCAAAACATAGCCCCTTACTCATCAGCCACGTACTTTCTTCCTTTCTCTTTCTTATGGCCCTGTGAGCAACATCCACAGCAGCATTCCAACCCACAGAGCTGGGCCACATTAATGCTCTTCATGCCACTACTTAAGCCACAAACAAAACAAAACCCTGGTCTGTGCCTGCTTCCCACTCACAACATACCCTCTCCTCTCTCATTAGCAAAAGCATCCCTTACTTTGACCAGTAACTGGTTGTCAGTTTGGAAATACCTGCTTATACCAAACATATATGGATTTATTTTCTTATTCCCATGTACAACTTACACTTTGACTACCAGCCTCAAACAAAAGGCAATTTTTTCTGTCATTTTGGGGTGGTTTTCTTCCTCCCAAATGCAGTATTAATAAACCCAAGGGGAAAAAAAAAACAAAACACAAGCAAAAGTATCTTTGTAACAGCTACTGTCTACCTGGAGATAACTAATGGTATCATCATATGGTTACAGTCCCTCTCAAAAACGCCAGCATTCCCAGAGTCCCACGGAAAGCAGCTAATAGAGGACCATGTCAATGCTTTCAATTATCTTCAACTACTTTATGCCACTTGCTACTCCAGAAACAGTAATTTCATTATTTGTAATAAAAAACTGAAGTGGAATTTTTTTTTACATATCAATACTTTCCATTTCATTCGTGTTACCTTCGAAATAGTGGGGCCAGTCTGGTGCTCCTTACCTGCGAGCTCTCAGTGAACCCACTTGTGCCTTGTCTCCGAACACTGGACTGTCCTAAAGTACGGGGTTCTCAAACACAGCAAAAGAGAAAGGAGAGAGCACAAGTGGAGAAAACTCTGCAATTCAGTGCTTTGCACAGAACTGCTGGCTTAAAAATAGTGGCTTGCACGGAGGCTGGGAAATTTGACTCGTCATAAAATGCAACCTCTCCCACAACAATCCAAAATACTTCATGTAGTAAGAACCTAATGAAGAAGTTACCTCTTGCTTTGTTCCAGGTCCTGTGATGGATTGGTTTTTCAACCACCTGGAGAAATCCCCACGTGTGTCAATGATTTCCAGCACTCCTGGTGGAGCTGCCGAGATACACCTGAGGTAGCCCAGCACAGGAATACAGCAAGGAAGAACAAAACCAGCCACAGGCCTGGCCAGGAACTCTTTGGGCATGAGATGGAGAGAATGGGGGGATGCGCTCCCAATAGAGTAACAGGATTTTGTGAGATGGCTCCAAACATCACACGCTCTGACGCCTCCAGCAGGATAAACGAAGACACCACACAGCTCCCCAAAGCCTAAGAACCCAGCAACATGTTTACAGGGACTACCATGAAACCTGCAAGGTATTGGTGCCTGGAAACCACCACCCCCCTCAGCGAGAGATTTAGATTTATATTGACTGTATCCTACAGTCAATAGCAAAACACTTTTTGCAGCTACCAGCAGATGCTGTTTTATAAAGGATAATACCCAGTTTTTCATTAAAGCTGGGTCTTCGATAGTATCTTATGCTAAGGCTTATCACTAAGGATTTTTAGGAGGCTTTAAAATACAAACCTAAAAACTTCCTTGGCTTTCCAACTGGTTTAACTTTTTGTAGAATGCACCCATTTACCCACAGCATTTCTGACAGACGGAATTTCAAGAATGCAGCATGGTGGCAATGTAGTAGCTGATTAGCCCTGTGGAGAAAGTTCCTCCAAGTTTGACTTCTGGTCTGTGTACAACACTCAGGATACAAAAATACTCTGGTGAAGGTGGTCTGTCTTTCACTTCAGCCATAATAAGAGATCTAGACTTTAGCTATAATAAACCACACTCAAACCATAGAGAGAGGAGGAGAGAGAGATGGCAGATACACTGAGAATCTGCAGCGTAGATAATCAAACCTTTTATTGTCTAAGTTACATTAGACTTGCAACACCATAAAAACCTGTTAAGAAGAAGAAACAGTAGATTGGTAGAGGTAGTAGAAAGTCCCTGTAACAGTCATAAAAGGGCTTTACAGGAGTGTGTCATGCCAAAAAAACTTATCACGTTGCTTAAAAGAGCCGATCAAAGCCCATTTGACTAAATAAATAAGAACACAACTCATTTTAAATATTATGGTCTAACTAAAATAACAAATCAATACAATACAATGATAACGAAAAAAACAGAACTTGTGGGATTCACTTCCAAAAACAGATGGTCCTTAAGGTTGGTTTTCCCCCACCCACTCTTATTTCTTGTTTAATTAAGTGAAAATCTCACTTCTGTGCTATACACGGCATATAATTATTTAAACTGATTTCCCCTACTGTTGTTCTTCATGAAGCTAAATTATGATTGTAAACTTTGCTGATTAGTACCCTGGTAATGGCAGTGACAGCCCTAGCTTCTCTGTCAAGGATTCAGGAAGAAAATTCCAGAAAGAAGGTTTTGGCTCTAAATATTAACTCAGATTTTCTAGTTCAGCTTGCCAAAAAATAAAATTTAAAAAGAGAGAGAGAAATTAGAAATGTACACTACAATTTTGTGCCATTTTGGGAATAGAAGAGTTTTTAATAACTAAACCACAAACAAATATGTTAAGCAACTAGCTTTTGTGCATTCCTGAACTGTCACCATTACTTTCTCTCATGGAAAATATGACTCAGAAAAGCAACAAAACAAAAGAAAAAAGAAATCAACCCAAAAATAATCAAAAACAAAGAGAAAGCTAGTGCAAACCCAAAATGATAATCATTAAGCAACACAGCAAAAAATTTTTTTTCTTTTTTTTTTTTGGTGTACAATGGAATGTGTCTATGCGACCTCCCTCAAAATAACTTCACAGAACAGTTAATTACAGTCACTTTTAACTACTTGCACAGACATTCCTAACTACACCGAGACTTACAGAGTTCTGGTTTACATCTCGTGTAACAGCATAAGGAAAATCTAGTTTAAAAAAAATAAGTAAGAAAGTTAATTTGCATTGTTGCAAGTGTTGCAAAGTAACAAAACCAGTCAAGTAATTTAAAACAAGTAACAAGTAGTATCCAGACCAAATTACTGACTATTTTTTTTTAAAAACCAACCCCCTACCCACCGAAATGGTTAGAACAGAAAGATCACGTTTTACGGTTTTTTCTGCTTTTTTTTAACAAATCTTTTCTCAGAAGCCCATTTCTACAAAAACAGCACTATTCTATTACTGTATTAAGTAAACTGTGGTCTCACCTGTATTAAAGGTTAGCATCATTTCTGTACATGTAAAATTATTGCTTTTTTGAAAAATATATTTAGCATGCTAGTTGTTTTTTTAACTCCATTTCCTGCCTTTACAAAATGTTACAATTTAAAAAAAAAAAAAAAACTAGTAAAGCTTTTGCAAAAATTTTCACAGAACATTTTCTTTCAAGGCAGCAGTAACTTTTGATAATGCATAAAATTATATGTGCAAAATCTGAAACTCTCAGAAATATTACCATCACACATAGTGTCACAGCAATAAGAAAAGAAAATATTTATATCTGTGGAATACATTTTTAATTGCTTACACTGCATGGTTTAACAACCTGTTATGTGCCACAACCCCACCTTGAAAACTTGCAGTTAAAGAGTTACTGTAGAAGAGGTATATAAAGCTCTTTTTTTTTTCTTTTTTTTTTCCTAACACCACCAGTGATCACCAAGTACAAGACATGACACGTTTATATGAACATTAACCTGCCACCACAAAAGAAGTTCCTCGTCTTTCCAGAATGTCAGCAGGCCCAAGGAGGAGCGGCAGCTGGTCTGCTGAACCAAACACAGGAGCAGAGAGCACCTTATGGCCCCAGGGCTGCCTGAATTCGTTCAGTGACACCTTTTTTCTTCTAAACAGACAGATCAGCGGTGTTAGACAGCTGAATGTTTTATTATTTCCTTTTTTTTCCACCAAGTGAAGACTTCCTTTGTGACCAGGTTGAAGAAAGTAGCCCTGTTACAAAAAAAGGTCCTGAGAGTAAAACGCAGAAGCCTGTTTTCTTTCTTAGTGTTCAACTAGCTTTTCTTTTCCAAAGCAGAATAGAAGCTTTTCTCTGGAAGTGTTTCAATTTCCATATTCACATACTATTAATGGTGCGCAGTCAAGAGCAAGAGCACTAGAAATGCAAGTGGTCCCCAAACTGTAATGAAACAAACCATTGCAGAATGATGGTCTTTCTCTTTAGTCCCTTTAATCCTTCATCAAGCATTGCTTTCTCAGCACCGAATGCCACCTTTTCCCCGCACCCCCCATTCTTCCACTCTCTGTTGTTGGTTTTTTTTTTTTTTATTTGCTTTTCAGCATGACAGGCAGTGGCAGTTTCATTAATTAATACTTCTCCAGCCCTCGAATCCACTGCTGTTTTTCAAATGTATCAAATAGTCATTGTGAGCATCAGGGAGGTTTTTGTTACAGTGCTTAACTTCTTCATGCTGTCCAAATCACATAAAGTTTAATTTTTCCAGTGTCTCAAACTTCTCTTGATTAATATAGATGCCTTGTGCCGCCACAGCGCTTGCCAACTCCACTGTTTATTATAAAGGAAATAAGGAACCATGGGACTGATTAGTACGTCAATTTATATATATCTTGTGTAGCATCTTCATTTATTTTAAGATGATTAACAGCGCCGAGGCACCCCCGCTCCTGGCAGAGCGCTGCTCCAACCTTGCGCAGCGGCTCCGGGTGCGGCGATGGCTGGCAGGGGGCTGCTCTGGAGCACGGGGGGCTGCTGGGGCTCCTCCGCCCGGGATCTAGGTTCCCTTCCGGAGCTGCAGCGTGTGGGTCACCTCTGCGCCGCCGTGCTCCCTCCCCTGCAACAAGGACAACACGGGCAAAAGATCATTCTCGCCCCTGCTCCCAGGCACAAACCTCCAGCAAGTTCTGCTGGCATTCGTTACCCTTTATTAGCATCATGTACGTTCATCTCGACCCACCACGTGACAATACTTCGGTTTGGTGGGGGTTTTTTTAAGTATCTCCACCAAGAACAAAGCACGTCAGGCCCATATAAAGTCCTTGATGGACTAGAACAATAAGTAACAGGATCTGGTGGAACAGTTCCGAGAACAAGGAGGGAAAGAAGAGGCCTCCAAAAAGTGGAATTTTGTGCTAGCCAAAAGGGATTCATAACTAGATCAGTGCTTTAAAAAGGCTGAAGTTTGAGGTCACAGAAACAGCTAAATGAAGAAAAACTGAATTCTTGAGCAGGTCTGTCAAATGCTAAGGCAGCTTTTTCCCCCCCTTGTCATCTTCCTTTTATTTTCTTAGCCAATTTTCATGAATAATTACCACATTGAAAAAATAGCAGGGATATTCTAAAATCAAGTGAAATTGAAGATAACATCATGAATAAGTGTGAGCCTGCAGCTCCCAAGGAAAGCTTTAAAATGACATTTAGAACATCACTGTCGGAACAATGCAGTTTACAATCCTGATCCTAAAACAACATGGCAAGATTAATCTTACATAAATGCATTATCCTTAAGCTAAAGTCTTGATGAAGTGAAACAGACCATTTTAAATTAATGCAACATAAAATACGGCACCCATGTAAAATCCAAGCAAGTCTCAAGCTGTGCCTATGGCAGCCCTCGAAATAGCTAAAGAAAGCCCAGCTCTGGTTGACATAATGTATTAAGTGCATCTCTTTTGTTAATAGATTTAGAAAATTCCTAATTAAACCTGGCCCGAGATTCATGACATTTACCAGTCAAAGTTTGGTTTTAAGTCAGAAAGATTTGCAACAAAATTAAAGAAAAAAAAAGCTGCTGTACAGACTGCAGTATATTTGAAATGTAGGAAACAGTAACTGAGTGAGAGATGTGATAAAACTTCCTTAGTTGGATGCTGAATTTCCTGCAGTAAACTAAGAAAGATGCTTTACATTTTTGCGTGGCTGCATCACGCCTGAGAGACACAGCCACAATTCCAGGAGGAGGCATTCATCACTGGAACACCTCGTATCGAACCGGCTCCACGAACACAGGGGAGCGTGGCANGGGGGGAGGGAGGGAGGGAGGGAAGAGAGGGGATGGCAGGCACCTTGCCCCACTTTCCCTGGGCAGGAACTGCAAAAGAGGTGTAATTAGGGGTGCTCTTTTGGGATGGACAGCCTGCGAGGCGGTGAAGGTGTGCCCTGCATGTCATGGACCACGCAGCACAAGGGATCCTGGAAAAGCACAATCCATCCTCCCCACACCTGCAAGGACAGTGCAGAGGCGCTGGAGGTGGTGGGTGGCTGAGCCCCTCTCAGGCACAGCTGTGCTCCCAAGGTACAGCTGGATTTTGAACAAGCTGATACAGAGTTGGATTGAATTCTTCCTGAAATAAAGATGTTTTCTCTTTGAAAAAGTAGGCTTTCTTCACTTTCAGTGAAAAGCAGCAGATCTTTATGTGAAACCTAGAGCTTCTCTCATAGCAACTTCCAGGGCTTTTCCTCAGTTAACAGGAAAGACCCAGTTTGTGTGTATGTTAATATGCTGGAAACAGAATACTGCATGACATTGAAGTAAATTGCAAGGAGCAAAGATACCACTGCAGTTTGCTGGCAAGGGACAAGTGTTGGGACAAGACCCACAGCTCCTAATCCTGTCTCTAATGCTCATAAAGTAACAGGCATACAGTACATGCATATTACTTCAATGCCAGTACAGCAGCCTCCATGGTTCCTTGATTGTTTGCATTATAATCTCCATATGTATGAACGAGACAAATTAGGTTGCCATTTATTTGTTCATTATCTATTATTTTGATTAATGGAATTCTTGTTCTCAGAATAACTATTTAAAAATAACATTTGCAATAATGAGGACTGAACTATTAATCACGATCTTTGGAAGAAACTCTGCAAGGAACTGGGGCAAGACATTTCATATGAACAAGTGTCATAAATAGGACTTCTAACAGACAGTACTAGGATTTTGAGTGCAAGAAAACCTAAACCAGCAAAACTCAGAAACTAACAGTTTAAATAATTCTTTAATCTGGGTTAGGTTTTCTGCCTCCTCCCCATCTCTGTAAAGTTGCTTTAGGACCAGCAGGCCTATAGTGTTGCTGGACCATAAAAACATTACAGGTTACAGATGTCCCCAGCTTTTCCCCCAAGCTCCTTTACAACACACACATATAAACATATATATGTGTGTTATCTTAATAGTTCTTTCCAGTCTGTCTATCCCTTAAGTTCTGGCTATTCACATTTATGCTACTATGCTGCAAGAAATATTTTAGAATACTTATAGTGGAGAATATTAAGGTTTATGGACCCCTTAATGAAGAATCACTCAGTACCCTTGTCACACAGTAGGTACAGGACCTACTGGACACCCCTCTTTTTAGTGAATGAAGCCCAAGAACTGTGGTGTCCAGAGCTGTTTCACAAAAAAGGCCAATCCCCGGCCCTTCTGGCATGGGGAAAGCTTCAGCCAGAGAATTCAGGGTACCAACAGTTTGGTTTTTTTGTCCTGGGCTGCAGTTTCTAACAGATTTTCTGTAAATAAAAGGCTGTTTTTCTGGAGAGGACAAAGGTTGGAGTTTTGGGGGTTTTCATTGTTTCACCCCTACAGAAGACGGAGAACTTGGTGTCTCTGGCTCCAGCACAGCAAATATGGTTCACGTATATATACACTCAATTAGAGAGAGCTCTCCCTCATTGCTAACCAGCAAATCATGCCTTTTGACAATGCTATTTCTTGCCCCTCAAAATTTTCAGAGTATAGTGATTTGACACTGACAGAGCATAAACTATATTCCTAAAGTGGGCCAAGTTTTTACGCAGCTTTAAAAGCGCAGAAGGAGAAGTCAACCGTGGCGTGCACGTTAGAAACTGCAAGCGCTGCTGTCACCACCTTGGAAAAGCAGGCTCCAGACTGACTCCTGTACCGCCGGGAATTGGGCTTCTGGCTGCAGCGCTGCAGCATCAGGCAGTGTCTCTGAAATGACCCTACGCTTCAGGAGAGCCTTGCTTTGAGACTCACGTGCTTGCAGGGCCCCTTCTGAAGGGGAGCCAACTTTTGTCTTGCCATGTATATGCAACTGGAGCGTGCTCCCCCAATTCATGCCTGCTAAATCGTGTCTCTGGATGTTGCTTAAGAGTATTCCAAATTAAGATACATATTCATTGTGGATAAGGCAAGCTTAATTATGTATATACTGGGATATTTAGCATTTATAAAAATATTCAGAATATTCAGTATGTTTAATATGGCAGCTTTTCAAGAGAATCTACATGACTTAGCACAGATTGTATTGACTTGGGGTATGTAATGAGCGTTTTTTGTCCTTTAGATAAAGAAGAGTAGGAAATATTCCAAAGTTCATGGGAAATTCATTTTATGTAAAAATGTCATTTTGGTTTTGTTTGGTTTTTTTAAAAGCATTCAGGTAGAAATAAGAAACCACTATAAATAATGTTATGAATGAACATCCTATTTCCTACATTTTATTTATATTTCATTGGTGCTGATAACAAAGCATGAAACACAGCCCAGTGCTAATAGTAGCAAAACTGTGTGTGTTCGATCTTTTTTACAGACCCCTATAGGTGACCTCCTTTTCAGAGATGCTGAACACCTGCACCTCCTGTTGGCGGTTCACTACCCTGAAATAGGGTTCTTATTTAGACACCTAAATATAGATTTCTCTGGTTCATTTTTGAAAAAGCCTGGCTGTAGACCCTATTTTTAATATGCAGAATTAGAATTATTCTGTGATAAAACTGCTATTCAGTGTAGCACTGTTGTAAGCTACCATGCTGGGCGTTTTTAAAAGCCCTACCTAACACTGTTTCATAAAGGAAACCTTTAGAGATGATCTGGCTGACTACAGAAGGGAATGGGGGAGCCGTGAAATACTAATGTTAATATTTTACTCTTTAGCAGACTACTCAGGGGAAGGTATTTTACCTGTGAGGTGGAAACATTATGTAAAGTGAATCACTTCCACTTCACATCAAAAAAACCCCCTCTCTCCTTCTCAAACTAGCGTACATGGTAACTATTGTTTCTTGCTTGGAGCATGTGCATGGCACTTCAGTAACTTGAACTGACTTTACACCATAAACTCTCATGAATAGATCTGTCCCCAATTAAGAAATGAAATGAAGACATGGAGTGACAACGTTTAAAGTGGGAAATGGTAATGTTAACGGAATGCTGCAGGCACCGTTCTCAGTGAGAGCTCATTTCTGTGCTTCTAAAGGCCCCTACAGCTGCATGTGGAAATGAGAATATTCCCTCTGTAACGCCCAGGGACTCTGCAGGTGGAGTCTTCTGGGGAGCACAATGCCTGCCTGTGACAAGAGGCAGCAAAATAGCAGACAACCCTACACAACACAGATGCTGACAAATTGAGACAAAGGATGGTACTGAGGAGCAAACAACAAAAGAAAGGGAACTATCTCCTGCAGAAGTGATCACACCGTGTCTTCTGTGGAAGAAATACTGACTAGCATGAGATGAAGCCATTCAAGTAGACACCCTACTCGGTGTTCTGCTGTAGTGAGAGGTCCTGTAATTTAATCAAATGCTTTGAAGGCAGGCTGGCAGATAGCAAGAGCAAGATACCTTTGCCATGGAAGAAGTGAGTCAATAAATTCTGGCAGGGCAATAGTTTACAAAGACAAGATTATGAGTCAATGTATTGTAAAGCAATATAAACCAAATTACAAAAAGAGTCCAGATGTGGTCTGAGCTGCCACATTTCTTTTTGGATAGATATGGCCATTCCAGAATTTTTTGGAAATGTATTTCCAACTTTGACCTTATATTGTCTTCTAGAAGAAGAAAGCCCAGATGCCTTCAGGAAGCAATCTCTACTACACATAGAAGAAAACCATGAGCATGGGAAGATGAAAGAGCATTTTAAAAGATGCTTAGGTTTACTAATTCTACATTACTAAACTGATGAGAACCAAAGACTAGCTGAGTGTGTTGGCAGAGCTGCCATGTTTCACTCAGTCACATTGACTGTGTCTGCCTCTGTCATTCACTCCGTTACTCAGAGATGTGTCCTTGCACAATTTTGTCAGATAAGCATCATAAGGGGGACACTACAGCCTAACTTTGCAGCTACTGTCCTACAAAAGCAAAGCAAACATTGCAACAACAACAACTGAAGTGCTATTCCATCTTGGAAACTTTATAAGAACTGTTGGTCACTCCTATGGCTTGGTGTCAGTTCAGATAGATGCTCCTTTGACAGATGCTGGGTTCCCCATGGAGCCTTTGAGCCAGAAAGATGCAAGGGCACAGAGAAGGTGCCAAGAGTCTTCATGAAGGGTTCAGCATACGAACTAGGTAATGTGGTGGTGCCCAGTGAGAATGTTTACTGAGCAAGTAAAAAGTAGAAACCAATTCCTAAACTTCATAATAACCAATTCCTAAACTTCATAATGTTGAGAATAGCACAGAGATGCATTCTCTAGGCATGGCTAAAAACATCTGTGATAGTTTAGTAGGAGACAGGAGGGCAGGGGCTGCTGTAGTGAAAACTAAACTAAAAATGAGAATGAATGGAAAAGTGAGTGGTTCTGGAGGCAGTTTCAAAATGGAAGAGAAGTGCCCATGAGAAGGTGTGCTCTGAAACCCACCTGCCAAGCAGCAAATGGAATGGGAAGGTCCAGGCTATGACACTATTCCCAGCGACATGAGATACATGAAACAAATTCAGTTTAATGATTTTCTGTGTAATGGTTTTGTCATGTATAATTCAGAGCTCTGAGAAGTGTTTGTTAAGACAGGAAACTGTATATTAGAAACAGGAAAGCAACAGAGTCCGTGGAAACTGGTGGATGAGAGCCTTTCAAAGGCCAGATACTGGATATCAGGGTACAAATACTCTTCAGAAAAGCACAGACTAAATGTTGGTTGTCTTGTTGCAGCAGAAAACGTGTTAATTGTAAAAGCAAATTTCCAGGAATTCTTTATGTACTATCCCATTATTACACGTCAGTGCACATTACAGAGTTACCTATCCCACCAGCTCCCAGTAAGCCAGTAACATGTTTATTTAAACACTAACTACCTGCTTTGCAATTAACTGACTCTCTATATATCAGATTCTGATAAAATGCTTAAAAAATGTAAGAGCTAAAAATTAAGCAATACCATTATTATTTATGCATGTTATAAAACAGTCAGTGCTTTAGTGATGAGTATCACTGTGCAGTTTTTTCCCAGCTACCACATTAAAAACCAAACACCCAATTAATTGTAAAACATACTTGTTTTGGGGCATCTGCGGAGGTGGTGTGAACTTCAGTACCTCGGAGTCCATTAGACTCAAATACCACTGTGGGAACAAGGCGGCTTGTTAACAGATGAACACTCAAGCTTCGTTAGTGTGTGTACATTATTTGAGACCATTACAGATTAACCACGTTCAAAAAAAGACACCAGCTACTAGCCTGTGGCCGGAAAATACCAATTTACCATAACACTTACTGTAAGAGAGTGTGCTAATGGCAGCCTAGGGCCACTGCCCTTTTTAATTCAGACTTCAGCGCTGAAGAAAGCAATCACTGACAACATTAATTATCAGTGTATGTGTAAAGGGACCCTCTTCTTGCATTACTTACCATTTGGCTTCTGTCATTTTGCATCAGACTGGCTTATGTATGCATCATTCACACTTTTGAGGAGGAACCCGCTACTCTCACCGTCTCATGCAATGCTCAGGAGGGCTCACGACACCAGTGGCTTCAGCCTCCCCCAGCCTCAACCACAGACTGTGGTGTCAGATTAAAAACGGCTGGTAGGGATTTCCCATTTTAGGGCTGTCCAGTCTGGGGAAAAATCTCGTTTCCCACTAAAATGTTCCTGTCAACAGCAACGATGAGGCAAAACAAAGCCTTATGTTGTGCTGAAAGGGGTACTTTGATTTCAATTTGTGCTGGTGGCAACAGAATTCATTAGCATATTCATTTCTGAGTACCCTACTCTCTAATTAAAATAAAACATTTGCAAACAGACTTATCTTAAATGCATTGCAATTTTACAGAGTTCGGGCAGGGATCAGGTAAGCAGTATTTGGAGAACAAGAGCGATAGTTGTAAAAATAAAAAATGTATCTATTAGATTTAGGTACTGGAATTACTTAGGTTAACATGGTATGTGAAATGTAATTCTTGGCATTTTGTTAGCTGAATCTGAAAGCAGGCAAGTGGGAAAGGGGGAAAGCAAGAGCGAGTGTGAAAAGATACCTGCGTGGGACCTCTGATGAGTCCTGAGGTGGCTGGGTTGGGTAAAGCATTTTCCACATTCTCTGCAGACACAGTCTCCTTGGCGTGTTTGTGTCCTGAGCATNGAGGAGAGAGGAAAGTTGAGAAGAAAACATTATGCCAGAAGAAAACATCATTAGTATGTCTAATGTGTCATTATGTGAGGCTACCTTCAGGCCCTGGATGACAACTGTCAGCCTTCATCTAGGCACTGGCTGACAGGCCAGGCACACACAGGACTGCAAGAATGCATAAATTACATTGAATTAAAAAATGCTCCCCATGATGTGCCCGCACCAGGACTGGCATGTCAGGTGTGCGCTTTTCAGAGCAGCTGGATCCACTTCTCAGCCATCACCCAGCTTTGTCAAGCAGTACATCAGGCAAATCAAAGTGACTCCAGCGTGGCGGAGACAAGTCACATGGATAATAGGAAGTGAGTAGGACCAGAGCCCGACTGTCCCCCCCAGGCAGCAATACCTCAGAGACAAATGCAGAGCGAGCGGAGCCATCGCAGACTGATCAAACCTTTCGCCCCTGCCTACCTGCCTGCCGGTGCTGCTTTGACCCCGGACCTCTGAGGCACAGACCAAAGACATCTGTGAATGAAAGTGTCATTCCGGACATTTTGAGCTGGTAGCAGCACAGCAGCCTTCCCCCAGCCCTGGGTAAACATGTTTTCTAGGCCATTAGCATTTGTGGAAAACCGCTCAAACCTCTCCTTTTTCTCCAAAGGTCAGTTTACAGCATCTGACTTAAAGGGCTGGTCTTTGTCTTTTTGCTGCTGATCAAAAAAGACACATTTGACTTTTATTGGGCTTTATTATTATTAAAAAAAAAATGTTTGAACATCATCTTTTCTATTTTGGTAAAACACCCTCTTCAGAAGAAAAGAGTTGATGTTTCCATTTGCCACTGGAATACTTTGCCTTTTAAAGAAATTCTGAAAGGGATGTCAACTGAAGTGAAGTTTCAGCTTTTCTTTCATATCTCCCCTCCCCAGTTACAGCATTTAAAAAGAATAAAATTGTGACCAAAAAAAGTGACAACAAAAAACCTCCACACAACTGAAAAATCAGCTGTAGGATGCCAAAGGATTCATCCAAAATATGGATATTATTACTGAATATGAACGGAGAAGGAGACAGCTGCCATCTACTCTGCTGGTATGACACTAGGCATCCTGGGATGGTTTTCACTAGACCATATACTGCAAAGAAGTGTCTTGCTGCAAAAAAAACCTTCAAACGTCCCACTCACAAATTGTTTTCTCCTTTTATAATAGCACCTCCTGCAGATGGCAGCACAGTCTGCATAATGCACCTGAATGCTCACTCGCAAAATTAAGTTTCTGGCAGTCAAATACAAGATCATGATTTGGGGAAAAATCCAGATCAGATGTATCCACACACACACACACAAAAAAACCAAACCAAACCAACCAAACAAAACAAGACAAAAACCCTAACAAAATAAATTTTAAAAAATAACGTAAGTGTTGCAAATATCAATGAGAACCTTACTGAACTGTAATGGGACAGGTTTGCCTGGCAAGGCAGTCAAAATTAAAGCAGGATTTCTGAGCTGCTACAAGCATTTTCCCCCTCACTGGCCAGAACTGTAGCTGCAAGCTGGAAAGCAAAGCTGAGGAAAGTGTGTTGAGGAACCAGCTTTGCAGGAGTGCCAAGCTGACTGCCGGACAGGCAGGGACTGGCACAGCAGTTTTGCGAAGCCCAGGAGGGCTGGGTTCCTCAGGCCATGTTCTGACACCTCTGGAAAGACATTTAATCCCTCAGTATCCCATGTCTCCTTCTGTTGAAGGGGAATACACTTATCTCAGCAGCCATCACCAACCTGATCCAACAGCGTTCATGGAAGCCCTGCTCCCACCCATGAGGGAAGGTTGGGAATGCTGTGGTAAAGGAACGTATAAATACCGAGAGTGAGCAGGTTAAGACTTTCACCTAACCCCTCCCTAGGCACTCACTTTACAGGACTTATTCAAAAAGCAGGTGGAAAAAATGCATCACTTCCAGGTGTACTTGCTATTGTTTCATTTCCTAAGTAGCACCAGAAGGCTTTTGATAGTTCAGAGCTTTAAGCCATGGGCATGGCTGGTGCAAGGCAATACCTCCAAGAGTCATTACTCAGGCTATCCTCTAGTGAACAAGAGGGGGTGGATGACGACAGGTGTTCGCAAGTACAGGTAAATGAACACGACTGTGTGAATGGGAGTTCCTGTGAAATCCATGCTCAAAGCTGGTCTCAAAGGAGCCCTGAAGAAAAGACTACATCTGCTGCCATAACCCACCCTTTCCTAATATGTAAATGCCAGGAATAAAATAAATAACCACCATCAAATATAACAATAAGATTCTCTCTGCAGGCATTCGGGAAGATTAGGCAGTGTGAAAAAAACCTGGCCTAAGCACAGCAAGTTTCATGTTTGCAGCTATATCACAACAGTACATACAACAATTCTCTTCCAAGGACACACTGGAACAAATATAAACGTAAAAGAAAAGATCCCAAAAATAAATGCAGCCACTCAAAAGGAAGTCAAGCACTGTACTACCACACACTAAAATAATCTAGTGTGATCCAGGATGACATCGTATACCAAAAAATCCCAAGTAAAATCTATTGGGAATATTCAATTGAGAGGAAAAAACATGACAAATAGTATACCTAAGCAGGTTTTTTGGCTGTCCTTTATGTCATGATTGCCATATTCACATTACAGTATTAAGGCTAAATGGGATGATGCATACTGACTCAGAGGACTCAGCCTATCTAGAGCCATATGTTATTTCAGACAAAGTTCAATTACCCTCCTCTGTTTGCAGTCGGTAGGATCTTGTTCCTTTTGCCTGAAGCAGCTTTTTATTAGAGTGCTATGAAAAACAGCCATCATGCCAATTGGTTTGGAGAAACATCAACAACCTGGAAGTTGTATATAAACGAAGACAAGCTACATTAAAAAAAAAAGAGGTTTCAAATTCTGAAAACTTGATTGCTGTAAAACACTTGGAATGAAAGAAGAGGTTTCAAAGCAGAGATGGGCACTAAATAACTTCCAGTTAAAGTGTCTCTAGAAATCAGCGCCCAGCAAAAACATTTTGGCAATAAAATTCCTCTTTTAAAAAGCAGGTAAATAGAGACCTCTTTAGAAACCCTGCCCCAATTTTACTTTGTTCCAAAAGTCATCATGAATTTTCTGGTCCTTGCCTTCACTAAGTCATCTTCTATTTCCTAGCTTTTCCTGTTTTTCTCTTATCCCTCCTAACATGGCTGGGAGCTCACTGGATCAGTAAGATTTCCCTGAATATGCTGACACAATGTAATGTTAAATAACATCAAGCAGGGCTCCCACGTGAAGGTACCCCAAGTTGGTGGTGGAACAATTAACTGGTACTTAGAGCTCGAAGTGGGCAGGGAGAAACTTTAAACAATCCATTGGGATGGTGAAAGCAAAGCTGGCTGGACAAAAAAATATCCCTAAGGAACACTGTAGTTTTAGAAACTAAGCATGTCTTCCTCTGCTTCCTTAACAAAACCCAGGGGCCTGGTGTTGGTTACAATCATCACGCAGCCCCTAAGCTCCTGCAAAGTGATCTGCTCAATAAAAAGCAGGCCCCTACACAGCACATTTGAAGTGACTGAGCAGAATTGACAATGGAGTGGCTGAAAGATGCAACTCACCCATGGACTATGTCTGACAGATTTTGCCTTCCTGTCTCCTCCAAAAGGCCCTTCTACCAAGACCTGACCTAACACTCTGGGCTCCTTCCTTGCCTCAACTTGCACACACCTTCTGCGCACTAGACCACAGCTGTCCATAACACTACCAGCTTCCAAGGGTCCTGTATTTTGTACCACCGGCAAAAGCTCCATTTCACACATGCTTTTGACAAAACAGAGCACATTATGTCAAGTGAGGACACCAGAACACTGGCCTGGAATGTGTGCTCTTTTCATGTGGAGCACGACTTCTACGAAGAGGAGTATAAAAAATAGCACAGTTTGCAAGTAGTGAGAGGTGAGACTACCGCTCCAATTCTCCTCCTCTACAGACACACACATATCTCACGTGTAATCAGTCAGTGTGACTTTCAGCTTCCACTGAGACAAACTAATTCTGACAGATCATCAAAAGACTATGGTTTCAAATGCAAATATGTAGGTGTATTTTTATTTACATGGCAGTTGAACGTTTTTAGTCCCTGAACTTTTAAACCGGCTAATTGCACAACTGATTTTTCTGCTTATATGAATTAGCAGACACATGTTCAGCTCTACCTCTTTTTAATTATAAGCATACAAACAGATCAAAAGACTCATTTGAAAAATACCTAGCAGCCTTTGATACGGACAAGGATAATCTTAAGACTTTTGTCAAGAAAGACAAAGGACACTGACAAGTGATTATCCCTCTGTGTTGGAAGACTTTTTTGCAGACAAAATTGAACAAAACCTCCAAAATAACATCACAGATAAGCCCCAGAGGATGTTTATTTTGCCTGAAGCAAAAAGATGATGATGTGTGCCAGCACCAGCATATCAGGGGGATCTTCCTGTGACAGCACATCTGTGTAACTCTAGCCTGCTTGAAGCAAGAGGACAAAGGAACAGCAGTACTCCAGGTGGAACCAGATATATTTAACCTGCGACAGCAATGTCACACAGTGCATAAGGGGGGATGCTGCAATGTTAAGAGAGCAGTAAACAAACCTATTCAAGCCTATCCAGCAATGATAAAAATAGTGGACTTGTAATCCTAACTGTTACAGGCAGAGAAGGAAAAATTGGGAAACAGCATGCCATGGCCCTGAACAGAGAAGGAACAAGCAAGCTACGTCCTCAGCTATGGAAGGGCTTGTGAAAATCTTACCTGTGTGATCTAGGACAGGGCTGTTGGCACCACAGGTTTGGTACAGTGAAGCAAGGTCTTTTGGAATGTATGTTTTAAAGATATTTAAAATGTCCAAATGCTTCTGATGCCCATCTGATACCAGATCCTGTTTGCTGGAGTGTAAAGCCGGAGGAACTCCCATGGCGCTGGGCTGAGGCTGCAGCACTGGACTTGCTCGTGCTACAGCTGTGCAGTTTGCCAATGTTCTCATCTCATTTCCAGCCTTCACGTGAGGCTCCCTCTGAGGCACTGATGGCTCTTCATGCTTAGGGTACTGCTCACTTTTACACAGAGGATGGTACTGCAGCGGGGGGTTGTATTTGGCCTTCACAGGGTCAGATGCACAGTGCTTACCTGGAGAGGCAAAACCAGTACTTCCCTGGGGAACCACATACTTTTCCACTTGCTTACTGTTGGTGGGCTGCGTGCTCGGCCTGGATGTGACCGTTTGAGTAGGTGTTACGCTTCTGCCATAGGTTCCCATTTGCATAAGTTTGGAATTTGCTTCGTATTTGCTTTTTTGTTGTGCTGCTATGCTGTATTGCTCCTGGGAATGGTTTAACTTGGGCTGTCTGTAGCCATCCAGACCTGACACACGTGAACCACAGTGGCTGAGCGCATGACTGTCCTTTGACGGATGTGTATTCCCAGACTTTACAGCCATCCCGACAGAAAGAGAGCTGGGTTTGGAACCTGGCAACGCACTTGGCACTTGAGTACGTGTAAATCTGGCAATGGGCAAAGGCTGGCATTCCTTACCACCGAGGACAGGAGGGGGGCCAGTGCGCCCGCTCCTCGCCAGAAAGACCAGGTTGTTTTTAACACTCTTGAATCCGTTCTGTTGAACCCACGGGGGTACCATCGAATTACAGCTGATTTTGTGCAAAATTTTTCTGTGCATCCACAGGACTTCAGGGTAGTAGGTCTTGTGACTGCAGAAAGGACACATGTAGACAATTAAAGCAGCCTGCAAGGATGTATTCAGGTATTTATTGCATGCATTATCCCTTGTTGATTTTTCACTCAAATCGAGTGGAGCTACCTCTAGAGCTTCAGCACCTTTTCCTATCAGAGGATGCTCCCTGTGCAAGTCTAGCAAATTTTCTCTAGCACGACTAGCCTGCACTTCAAGTGACGTTTTCAAGTCCATGACCATGTCTGAAGATATCTGGCCCACACCTGAAGCAAAGCTAGCAATGTGACTGGAGCAAGGAAGACCTTGGCTGTGATGAAATACTGGCATCTTTATGTCTGTAGAACCTTGGTATTTTGAAAAGGGTTCCTTGATGACACTCTCCAGTGCTGACACCAGGGCAGGAATCGCTGGTTTAGATTCCCTGGGCTCATTTTCTCTGGCGTTTCGGCCTCCCAGTTTTGGGAGTTCATCCAACTGAGATGTTATCATTGGCGTTTCCTCTTTGGGGAAGTTGCAGTGGTATGGCTTTCCATCTGTATGGGACAAACAAAAAACATCACTGTCATTTCACACAGAAAGGAGCTCAAAAGATAAAGCAGAATTCAAGATTAGAATAAGATAGCAGGAGAAAAAGGAAACTTTGGTATTACTATTGCAATGATGTGCTACAGACCAAATGTACTGTATGAGCAAGAAAATCTTGAAATAAGGCACAACAGTTCTATTTACTTTTAAAGATGACTGTGGAGTCTGGATAAACTCTCTAATCCCGCATGTTCATGACATTTCGAAGAAAAAACAATTCAATAACATACCCATGTTAAAATTCTGGGACTGTAAGAAAAACAAACAAATCTACAACCATTTAATGCTTTAACAAAAGCAAAGATAATGGAGCCAGATAAAACTGACCTAGTTAAAGGTCTGTCAGCGCTTCCATTACAAGCCCCTATTTTCAAAGGGTTTATAACTCAGCAATAAAAATTGGCTCCACACGGAAACCAACCATATAAGCAGGTATACCATACAGAATAAATTGCCCACTTAAGGGGGACTTTTGCAGTAGCCAAGTATAAAAGATGAGTTATAGGGGATGTAAATTTTGAATTTTCTGTCCTACAGTTTAAAGCAGATATTTTTCTTTTGGTTTTTTTATTTCTTTTTCTTTGTAACATGTGTTTATGTTTGAGTCAAACTTTAGGAAAATTCTGTGACTGCTCAATCAATAGGAAGATAAGAATTCAACCTTTCAGCCATTTAGATTACAGAATTCAAAACACACTTTTAATTTTCCTCATTTTCTTTCTCACCTCTCAGCTCTCCAGCATAAATTTATCCACCTAACGTATGTCGTGGGCAGTAAAACTGTTTAGGGTGAAAGAGAAGAGTAGGATTTGTTTTGCTGGGAGCATGGCTACCTCTGCCTGCTCTCCCAATGTCTACCTCTGAGAGCCACTGATGAAGCCAATGAATCCATTTAAATCAGTTCACAGATCAATTCCACAGAGATTTTCATCACAGCAGTAATGCTTACTGCACTGAATCCATTTAGCATATAACTGAATTGAATCATCTGACAAACTTTCAGTTTCAATTAACACGCAGGTAATGAGCCACTGCCAGGCAAGTGTAAGGAGACAATGCTCCATCTAAAACGTCACCAGTCTGAAGTGATCACCGCATCCGTAGGAGGGGTGAGAAGGGGAAAGGAGTGAACTGCTCTAGAGCTGCATATCCTCTTACATCAACTCAGAAAAGCCAGCCCTTCAGAAAATCGAGCGCCGTTCGTTAGCGCAGGGCACTGCCACGGGCATTATTCTGCGCAATGGAAGAACCACGCTCTTGGCAAAATAAAGTCTACTTAGCCTCACCTTCAATTCAAGCAAAAACATTCTCCAGCTTTTGTTTAATTTGGGGTAATTAGGTTAAAAATAACCCATAGGTTTGCAGCCTCACAGAGGTGAATGCTCACTCTGCTAAGATCATTTTCCCTTCAAACTCTCCAATGGGTATATTCAGGGGGAAACCGAGAAACTTGTTTTCCCCATGTTGCAGGCAACAAGGTTTTGGGAAAGCACATGGCCAGCACTACTAGCCCAATTTACAGTTTGAAACAAAGACACTGCATACAGTGGTGAAATCTGATACTGCACATCTGTGTTGTTTTCAAAGCATATCTGTCAAAGCCCAAAACATTTGTGCTCTTAAATAAGACTTTAAGACTTTTCTTTATGACCACAAGGAGTGGCTGCTTTGATCATGGCAGTAAATAAGAAAGCAAAGCAAAACCAAATCCTTTGGTTGCAGCAGTAGT
Source organism: Chaetops frenatus (assembly GCA_013400775.1). Lineage (NCBI taxonomy): Eukaryota > Metazoa > Chordata > Aves > Passeriformes > Picathartidae > Chaetops > Chaetops frenatus. The sequence continues at coordinate 216,521 of VZTR01029824.1, read as the reverse complement.
CAGTGTTGAGAGAACTGCTGGCTGTGTTGGGCAGAGGAGGGAAGTGGGAGACCACTGCCAGTCCCATTCCAGGAACTGTAGAGCTGGGAGACTCTAGGTCCACCTGTGCAGCTGTGATGAAGAGGGGTGTCAGCAGATACCTGCAACTCTCAGGTTGCTCTGTGGACCACAGACATTCCTGGATACTTTCTCGCAAGGTCAGAATCTATGTCCCAAGCTGTTTCAGCAGAGGACAAGGTCAGACTGTGAGAAATGGCACATCTCAGACAGATCTGGGCTTGGTCTTTAGGTCTGGACTGTTCGGTTTAGGTTTGTACTTGGGAAGGGGAGGAGGAAAAGAAAGCAGAGAGACAGCCCACAGTCCAGTGTGCCCCAGTAAAGCCTGGGACTGCAAACTTTGAGGTGGCTGTAGTCCTTTTTGCCCTATTTCCTAGTGCATGCTGTGAAAAAGAGATTTTTCAGGTGGAAAATGTAACACAGAGCAGGAAAATGATAAAGGCATTTCTGAGGTATATCTAGGCCTGCAGTCACTCCAATACTGTCAGTGCATTAGATGAAAATTCGTAAAGCTATTACAAAACACAACCATAGGCTTCTAACGTATCTTCGTAGTGTCTTGCTAGATTCAATTCCTACGATTCCTCTCAAGAACAGTAATGAACATTCTAGGAATAATTTTAAAGCTTAGATCAGGAGAGTCAATAGCAGTATTTGTGCTAATTGCTCAAGCTGTACTTAAAAAAAAAAGACAAGACAACAACAAATGAACAAACAAACAAAAATCCAAACAAACAAAAAACCTCCACACCCCTACCCTTAATTCCTAAGATTTGGACAGAAACAATTTTCACCTGTAAGCCAACTCAGACTTCTTCATCAATACAAAGCACAGCCTATGCTCTTCCCTAGTCCCATCCCGCACTCCACCAGAGATCCAACACTACACATCTCAACACTCAGACTGCCACATGCCATCCTTCCCATATGGCAGGTGGTCCAGGCTGGGCAGTGAGCAGGTAACAAAAACCAGGTGGAAGAGGAGATACAGGCAAGAGCAAGAGATGATGGTAAGCATACCCAAATATATAGGTGAAGTCTTTTTAGAAAAATAGATTAAATTTATTTCTGCCTGCTCCCAGCCACTTGCCCCAGCTGAAATGGGGTACTAATAATCCTTTTAAATCACTGGTATAAAACATTGCTCTAACCAACCCAGTGCAGACATTACTGTCACCAGAAAATTTTGAAATTTTATTATGGCCAGGTCAAAGCAAAAAGCCATGAATGAGATGCCTTCTGCTTGGTCTCCAGGGACTATTACTCATATTTCCCCACTGAAAGAGTTCTTGGCTAAGCATACTCTTGCTTTTTATCCTACAGTCTCCATCATCTCCTTATATTTTGTCTCAATTCCTTTGTTTCTTACCGCAGACAGCTGTTTATCTGTTGTACTTAAGAGTGGGAAAGGTCCTTTTACCACAACCCGTAAGTGTTACAGCTTTTCTGTGTCACAGATACCTGGGCAACAGCTAAAGCAGGGCAATTTTCCCAGGTGCCTAGCTAGGAGGGTGGCTGCTGATGCCATCTCAGGACTTCAGTTTGGCTGCAGCTTCAAATCTCAACAGCATCGCAGGTCACAGGGGAAGCAAAGGAGGAGAGTGCAAAACACAACTATATGAAAATCATGGTCTAGAAACACAAGAAAATTCAGGGATTTCAGCAGTTCCTCATAAATACACCTAATGCCATCACTGAGCTCCTCACACACACAGATAAAAGCAACTCCTCCACACACATATATCCCCCATTCTCTCCCTCACATACATAAACTTCACTTGTTTTCTTCCCAACACTGTTTCTCCGCAAAACTGAATTTCAGAATGGGCTGCACAGCTGTTTTAATTCATGAGGCTTCCTATAAAGTAAACCAGGCTACAAGGCTGAGGACAATGAAACCATGATTTCTATTCAGAAGAGTAGAACTGGCTAGAAATTGGCCCCTTTTCTGACTAGTGTTACAGCACTAGGAGTCTAAGGAAGAGGAGCAGATGTGGTGTGTTTGATTTTCAGTAAACATTTGATAGTGATTTGCACTTTGAGATGAATACTGTGGCTTGATTTGAAAACTGACTGCAAATAAATCATGATAAAAGCAAAGGATAACAAAGGAAGAAGGTGCAATATTGCAAAGACCTGTATTAGGTCCTATTTCACTTGGTATTTTCTTTAATGTTCCAGAAGAGATTCTAGACAGCATGCTAACTTAAATCTCCAGGAAATAACACATTTGGAGGAGCTGCAAAAATAATGGGGACAAGGAAATAATGCTCAGGGACTCAGAGAGAATAGAAATGCAGTCTGAAAATAATCAAATGAGATTCATTATGGGGAAGAAAAGAAGACAAGTGAAGGGAAATGATCCAAAAAAATCCATGCAGTGGGAAGGCAAAGTCTGGGAAGAAGCAATGTTGAAAATAACAGATGTTACAATAGACGGCAAGTTAAATATGAGTATACTGGATGAAGTTCTTCAGCTTAGCTTTCAGAAATAAAAGCACACATTACAAAAACAAAAATAAAACTATCCCTCTGAAGAAAACACAATGGCCATGCTCATCACACTGGGTTTTGAATATACAAAATATATGAAAAACATAAATAAAAAATATATATCTATATAAATATATACACACCACAATAATGGGCACTATGTAAAAGCCCACAGTAAGCATAATACAATGGGACCTGGCAGGGGAAAAAAGGCAAAAAAGTAGTTTTGCAGCAGAAAATCAGGTCTTTTGTTCTGTGAAAGGAAGGTTCAACAACAGTCCATGCCCCTAGAATATCTGTGCAGGTCTGCAAATACAGTTAACTCAGAAAGAGTTCAGATAACTGCCACAGAAGAGTAACCCACCAGAAAATAAAGACAAAGAGTTCCCCCACATGGCTGAGGGAAGACAGAAGGGTGACAGGACAAAGTCTGCAGCCTTCCCAAGAGTTCAAGCTCCAGAAGAATTATGTCATCCTGAGCACTGGAGTCTATCAACAACAATCAGATACACTTGCATGCAGAAAAACTCATGATTAACAGAAAGAAAAAGAAAAAAGATAATACACATTTGCATCTTGAGGAATAAATGTCAAGGGAAGAGACAAAACACCACTTGGACGGTAAAACCTGTATGGACAAAACCATAAAAATCCATCTTTTTCATGGGGAGGCAGAAAGCGTGACTTACTCCTCCCCTTCACTCTGTCAGCACAGTAAAGCTAAACCCAGCATTAGTCAGTATCCACACACTGTAACTGCTTTACAGACATATGCCAAAAAACTAGCCTTCCTTTCATATTAATTCCAGATACACTTATCTTAAGAAAGGACTCTTGGAGCATTCAACAGTGAGCCCATGACACTCGTTAGCAGCAGGTTTATCCTCTGAGTGTAGCTCAGGCTGTTCAAAGAGACCTGGAATCTGTTTTTCAGAAGAGGATTTGTCTTACCTGAACCCTCAGCTCTCACTGCCTGTGGGTCAAGTTTTTATACTCCACATGCTGTCCACCACCTCCCCTGCTTTCTGATCCAGCTGTGCCACTCAGAGGATCCCCAGTGTGGTGGCAATATGGGCATGAGGTGAGAGAAAACTCCTACAAACCCCCTTAGGTTTTCTTACAGCACAAGGCCACATGCCACAAGGAGATACTGGGAAGAAAAAGTTATGCTGCTCTGATAGAAGATACACCTTCTCATCTGCGAAACTCCTCTTGCTTTACACTTCGTTAGATGTTTTGAGGGGCTTCTACACCAGCTCCCCAACAATTCAGAGAAAGAGAAGATCAAGGACTAGACTGGACCACTCAGCACCACAGGATGGGGTAGCTTAGCAGGTAAGAGGGTGATATTGAGGGTAGAAAGCATACTATCAACTAATATCCCTGCTCTCTCTCCAAATAATTTTATGACAGTGAGGAGTTTTGGCTGAGGTTTGAGGTTTTTAGCAGAGTACAAACCCGGCATAGCTCTTGATGCTGGCTGATGCAGATGGTTTATCAGTCAGACAGCATACCCTATCCCACTGAGATTTCCCTTCAGCTACACGAGGGGGAAAGGAGAGTAATGCCATCCCCACACTACAACCCAGGAGCACATGGAAAACAAGTCCCAGATACCCCAGGAAGTCCTGCCTTAATCTGGTCACAAGCAAGATGATTCTGGTTTATATTACACCACTTTTTTCTTATTACTTTTGAGCATTTTTTTCTCTTATTTTTGTTGTGGCTAGTTGTTGGGGAGTTAGTTTTACACTTCCATACAATCATCTATACATTTCTAGCAACACTATACTTCCATGCTTAATCTAATAAACCCAGGCCGTGGGTTTACCAACCAGAAGTAGCAGCCCTTTGGTACAGCTTGCATTCACTGTCTTCCCATTCTCCTTTTCTATATCTAAATTTTAGTAGTTCCTAAAATAATTTCTCACTGACTTTTTAAACTCATAGCAAATAATTTCAAGCAGAGGATCCTCATGGGAATGCTTTACTTTCTACCAAGTGTTTCTTGGGGAAGGATGATGACTATGAAAACCCACGATGTCACAAGTAGAGAGGTAAGAACTGCTGTTTTGCCTTTTTTTTTTTTTNNTTTTTTTTTTTTTTTTTTTTGGGGGGGGGGGAGAGGGGAGTGGGTTCAGAGTGGAAAAACAATTATCTGATGAAAAAATTCTAACTTTTTTAGGCACTATCCTGGTTTTGGCCAGGACAGGGTTAATTTTTTGCAAGAGCTGGGAGGGGGCAGGGCCAGGACCTTAATGTTACTGCTACCACAAGTCATTGCTGGGTGGAGGGGAAAGGGACACTCTCTCACTGCCTAGGGGAAGGGAGAAACCTGGAGACCAGGGAAGTCCTGTATTTGTTTGTTGTTGGGGTTTTTTTCAGTACAAATCGTTTCTTTGTCTTATACCTCTTATAATTAATATAAGCTTTTTTATCCCATTTCTGTTTCCAGTAAATTGCTCATCTCAATCTGTGATTTTTGCATTTTGTGCTTCCAATAGGAAGAAGAGGAGGAAGTGATCAGCGGCAGCATGATGTCAGTGGGAGTACCAAATGGGAGAATAATATTCCTAAAGCACAACAGGCACTCGAGAGTAACAAAATTTAACGTTTTTTACACCATTTACTTCCCAAACAGTACTGCTGTTGCCACAATGATTAGATGACTAATGGCTGGCGTCTTTAATTCAATTTTTTTTATGATCATGCTATTTCTCAGCTGGTTTTCCTACTTCGTTTTTTTTTTTTTTCAGTCTTACCTTTAATCCTGGAACAACAATGTAGTGATTTATTTCAAATCCTGTTTCCTTCCTTTCACTAACTTTACCCTCTGCAATTTCTCACTTTACCTGCAAGTTACTTTACCCTCGCTGTCAAATGCATCATCCTGCCAAGCCCGGAGAGTGCAAACAGCTGAAGAGACTCATTGCACTGTTCATCTCCTTTCCCCTGAGGAAGAGGACACTGCAGGGGACAAAAGCAGGACAGGCCAGCCAAGCCCACCACTTCTAATGCTGCCCGGTCCCCATCTGACTCATCTCCCCAGCACTGTCCAGTAGGACACCTGCTGCTTATGAAAACAAAACCCACAGAGCTCTTACAATCCAGATAGCAAAAACCACGGATTGGTGACCATCAGACTTAATAAAGTTTGTTCAGTTCTGGACTGCACATGTTGAGATTTCTGAACTACTTTGGATTATTAGTGTTATTATCGTCAGAGACACTGCTTTAGTTTTGCATTTCAGAAAGAATCTGAAATGTCACCGAAATGAGTGGAAATAGCACAAAAATTTTAGCTGATTACATTAGAAACTTAACCTTTTAAGATTAGTGAAATCTAAGTCTAAGAACACTAACAGAACAGTACACAAAAGACCCCTTTCTACAAGGTATTCCCTAGCTCAGTAAAATTACAAATTCCTTTGCACAGCAGAAATGCTTTAGAGTTATGTCACACTTCAAGATCACTTTTTTTTTCCAAAAGAAAAGGTTTGAAACCTACAGATGCAAATGCCAGCAAGGTTATTGGAATTTAAAGCATAATCAAGAGAATATAGGGATAAACAAAGAAACTAAGAAACTAGTCTGTAAAGGGTATCAGGTCCAAAATCTTTCAGACTGAAGTGCACGTTGTTAGGTACTGGAAAAACAAGCCTGAAAGTTCACAGTGAACTTTTTCTCTCCAGCTACTTGCCTACAGTGTTTTCTTGAAGAATATTTGCCTTTGTTGTCACCTAGGGTACTGATGCTACAAGCCTCTCAGTTATTCCAATATCCTCTTGCACAGTATCTTTTCATCACCCTCAGCTTCACACCAGTGCACATCAGGTGCAAAAAGCTTTGCAGTGATCCCCAAACACAAACCCTCTTCTAGGGCAGGTGCTTTGGGATCTGTCTCCCAGTATCAGCCCTTCCAGAGTCAACACAGACGTGGGGGTTATGGAAGAAAAGCATCTACAGCAGGGCATGTAATGAAGTGAAAGTGCAAATATGGGTAAAATGGCTGCTGCTGGCAGTGTGCCACAGACATGACATTTTCTGTGTTCATCACATTTCTCTGTACCCCTTCAGTGGCATTTTATTGGTAAGACATTCTATACATGGTACATAGGAATTCTGGGCAGTGGCAGAGCTAGTCATGACTGACCAGTCGTTTCACCTGTGTATTTCTCACAGAGGTCTGTGAGTGTATTCTCTGCCCAGCAGCAGGCAAAAACCCCCACAAAATAACATGTACTTATCTTCAGGCAAAGCTGTGGCTCCTGCTGCCAAAGCATTTCAAAGTGCCTTTTTCACCCTTCATCCATACAATATCGATCCAAGAGTAGTGAAGCCTTCACTGGGGCTTTCACCATTTGAGAATAAAGTTTGTCTTTTATGTAGAGCTGAGGACAGGTGACGCTGCTCTGACCAGTTCTGCAAAGCAAGGCTGCAACTAAACACATCTGATCCCCATCCTGATGCCACATCCTGCTCACATCCCCAGCACAGCCCCTTCTGGGACTTGGGATTGAAATTCCCAGTCATGGCCCACAGCCCCTCTTTGCCCTCTGAGCTTCAAGAGCATCCTGATCTCTTCCTATCTTACAGAGGGCTGTTTTAGCTATAGTCTGGATCCTGGAAAGTGGTGAGGGAATGGTTACTACTTACCTAAAAATTGCGGGTAAAATAAAGGGCCAGAGGAATACATATACAGAACCAATACAAACACATTTGCAGGGACCGCTTGCCAAAATGAAACTGTACAATTTGGCATTGCCTTAAATGTTGCTGCTCATAATATACTTAAAGAAAATTATGGGATATAAAACCCCTGGAATGCTCTGCAAAATTAGGAAGTGATTAGGCCAGATGATATCAATTTGACTCTTAATAGAGCTTTGTCGTAATTTCAGAGTTAACAGCAATGCAGTAGAACTGGTCCAAAACCTAGGCAGAACACCTCTGGTATGGTCTGTAGCTGCTGCACATTTCTCCACGTGCGGCCCTGCCTGGGAAGTTTGGTGCAGGTAGATGGGGGAAAAAGAAAGGGTCTAAGACCGTTAACACAGCAGGATACATAATTAAATTTCAAAGGGTTGGATTTGGGCAAGGGCTGTTGTGTGGTTTTGTAGGGTATTGGGTCTTTTAGTTTAAGGCATAGGAAAGGAAGCACAATTGGCTTTGATGCTTCAAAAATGCTTGCAGAGGAGATGGAAAATTATGACTCAGATTTTTTTAAGCAAGTGGCAGCTTGCCTGTACAATCCCTTCAAACATAGACCCAAACAGTTGTAAATCTTCCTGGAGATTTTCCCTTTCATTCCAACAGTCAGATTTGCCACAATGTCTGCTCCACAGCATCTTCCTGACCACCACCTGTTCATCTTCCTTCAAGTGCATTGAGGAAGGCCTTCCAGGCCAAGACTGTGGACTGGCAGCCGTCCCGTACAGCTTAACATTCCTCATCCAATATTTCATTTCTCCCATCATTTGTTAAGCATGGGTAGCGTACTGCCATACATCATAAAGCCCTTTATTACAGCTACTCAATCTAAAAACAGAGGGTACAGCTGTGCTGTCAGCCAGCATTCTGCAGAAATACCTCAGCTACAGCCGGCAAGCCCAGCGTGGTAACAGAGGCAGCAGTCACAGAAATAAGGAGCTCTGCATGACCTAATTTACCTTGTTTCTCCTGCTGAAGGCCACGCTACCATAGCTGGTGACTGTGCTAACAGACTTAAGGCAGTCAAGAATCTCTACTGTGTATGTCCATCACATAAAATACAGGAGCATATGACAGAAAGGGGAACTCAAATTTTAAGTATGACACAAATTTAAAGATTTGGTAGTTATACAGTGCTTGGACAGAAAATATTCTTCTTTGGGCTTACTGTTTTTCTGCCTTTCAGAGGAAAGAGGACTTTGAAAAGAGAATGGAAGAAAACAGGGTTGCAATAGGGAAGGAAGTATACAGTATCAAACCCAAGACAGAGGCTGGACAGAACTATGGTTCTTTGTTCACCACTGGAGATTGGATGGAAACTGGATGCCCTTGGTGAGGTGTGGCATGGGTGGATCATAACCATGACGTGGTGCTACAAGCACATGGGAGGAGAGATGAGGGACCAAGCCCTGCAGAATTTCCTCGAGGTAAAAGAAGTACCCATGCCACTGAAAGATCAAAAGTTGATCTGAACAGCTTTGCTCTGGGTGGACCACAGGGAACCAGGGCTCCCAAGGAGGATGTGACTGTAGGCACAAGGGCAGCCTTTGGCCACTTGGCCAAAGCCACTGACTCAGTACCCAGGGCAGCTGAACTGCACCAAAGGCACTGTACATGTGACACAACCTGCAGCCCTGAGGCAAAGGCCTCGAGAGGAGAGGCTGGAGGTGCCAGATACAGCTCCCCCGTAGCCGCCTCTGGCTCGGCACTGTTTGCCCCTACTGACTGCACAGGACAGGGATATTTACAGGCCGGTTAACTGCTAGGAAAGTACCTTCCCTTTCCCATTCCCCCTCCTTTCACGGTCCTCCCTCGCGGTAACAATGACAATGGAAGGCACTTCCAGAAAAGTAAATGGTCTTTCAGAGCTGGCTTGAAACAGCTCCGTGACAGCCTTATGCAGATCCTAAAGACATCAGCCACTTACTGGCAACTTCCATAATCCCCTTGAAGAGCTGATAGACAAAGCAGGCTGGAACCTAGCACCACCAGCACAGCAGCAGAAAGGGCAGCTGTCTGCAGGCAAAATGCACTCTAAAAGGGATTTGGAGCTTTAGCATTTTTCCTGACACCACTCCTTTTATACCGAGAAGTAAATTTGAGAGCTCATGAGAACACCAGAGTTGTGCACTCATATATATATCTTACTTTTAAAAGTCTTACTATTCTGAAAATGAGTAAAGGAAAAAAAACCCCAAACTTTTAGGATGTCATTTAAAACATAAAACAAATAAATACCACATCTAGTAAACTCTGGTAGTAAAGACAGAGGGAGTCCTCTGTTTGGGAAAGAAGTCAGATGAGAATCATCCTAGGGTGCATGATGTAACTCAGAAGTCAGGAGACAAGGGTCTCAAAGACATCTTGAAAAAAAGAACCAGCTGTAAACTTGTTTTAATGAATCTTTCAAATAATAGAAACTTTGTTATACTAAAGGAGGATGGGAAGAAAAATCAAATCCATTTGAAAAATGGCAATAGAAACACATCAATTAAAATAAGCTTCAGAGACAATGAAACTAGTTCTGCACCTGTGAGCCATGCTTATTTAGATCACCACCTCATTTTAATAACAGCTGTGTGAAAATGCTAAAACATTATTAAATCTGAAAGTAACTACTGCACACAGCACAAAGGAAGCCTCTCCACTTTCCAATTAGCACCAAAGCTTAAGCTTTAAAAGCAGCAGAAGCAAAAGAAATGCTGAAAAACACTGCCACAGGCTGGCTTAACTTGGAATTTCTCCTTTTCAAAAGGATTAAAAACAGAAAACCAAATAACCAAATACACACATCCAAAAGGGCAGGAAAGTACTTCAGAATTATTTCCTTCCCCCAGCACTCATTTTTTTGCATTCCTTACAAGTGAGCAGGTAAGTATATTTAAGAGCAACTTTCAAAACTCGGTTTGATAAAAAAGAACTTCTACACATGTACCTGCAGCATTTTACAAACACCACTTTGGGTGAGAGGCTCCGTTAACCTCACTGGCATCTCTCACCTCTACATCGAGAGCAAGGCCCATGAGAGATCCCTGGGCCTGCCACGGGATTAACAGAGCAAGATTTTAAAATGTCAATGATCAGTTACTTATGAGGTGTCCTTCAACAGAAAAATGTCTGATGCTTCAGTGAAAAGCTTGTCTGCTCAGACATGCAAACCTGGCAGGATGGAAGAGCATCTCCCTGGGAACAAGGAACAAGCTGCACTGGCTTTTGGGCAAGGGCTGTGGCTTGGTGTATTTTTGTAGGAAGCAGTACTGACACCTCTTATCCTGAGAAGTTTAAGTGTTAATTATTCCCCAGTGTTCAGGACTTACAGGGACCTGATTTTTCAGAAGCTCAGGAAGGCCATCTGCTTTCCCAGCAGCACACAATAGATCTGCTGAGAACAACTCTACTGAGGAGTGGATGCACTGGGGAGGGATGAGGGGAACTAAGGTAACCAAACCACCCCCACCTCACTGCCCCCAGATGTGTATCAGTTGCAAGGTCTGTTTTTGTGCACAAAACACTTCAAAAGAAACAAAGAAAGAAAGAAAGGTTAAGTTACTAATAAAGAAAGAGTTCCTCAGATCTTGGACATCCCTTCCTTATCATTTATCCACACCTTTCTGTTATCCACACCCTTCTGTTACAAATGGCAGGACACCACCCATCCCAATCACAGATGGCCCCTTAAGACTGCTTCCAGATAGAAATAAAACTTGTCTACAGAAGAATGGGATTAAGAAATTAGTCCGGTTAATTCAGAATCTAAAATACTAGAAAATCATATAGAAAAACAGATGTTTGCCCAGATATTTACGAAGAGTGTACGTGTGTGTCTTCCCAGTATCACCACATAAGGAAGTACTTAGTACCACAACTACTCTGTCAAAGATACAGATTAGACCCACGTCACAAAAATAAAAATGTTTTGAAAATCCTGCTCTAAGTCAGAGTCATTTTAAATCTATTCACTAAGAAGCATTTAATCCACAACCTAATCCACCCACCCACCCGACTACACACAAGGTCCAGGTGATAACCAGTCCTTATGCACAGATATCAATCACATCGAGCCAATTTCAGCTTTAGTTCCTTAATCAGAAGAAACACACAGCCTCTGAAGAGACTTTAAGCTGATGTGGGGGAGGTCCCATCCCTGGGAGTTCAGTCATGCGCTCTCGGCACTACTGAGCTCACCCTGGCACCTTCACCTGCACACAAGTAATGCCATCAGATGAAATCCCAACCTAGGGACTCATTGCCATGTGCAGCACATCCAGGCCTCTCCTGCCACCAATATCCCCAGCGCAGTTCCTCAAAGAGCCCAGGGACATCAATTTGTACAGGACATCGCCTGCAAGACAGCTCTGGTATCTTCACTGCCACTAAAGACGCAGTTATTTCCCTGCATGCCAGTGTCAGTCCCTGGCTCGGCAGGAAGCAAACACCGGGCAGCTGCGGGTTGCTGAGCAGGAGAGCAGGCCGGGCAAGAAGAAGAGGAGGAAGAGGAGGAGAAAGAGGAGAAGGAGGAGGAGGACGGGAGGGGAGGTGCCGGCTCCGGCTGTGGCCGCCAGGTGGCGCCGCCGCCCAGCGGATGACGCCGGAGCCGCTTCCCACGGCAGCGCCCCCGCCTCGCTGTCTCCAGCTGGGACCAGGGCCGAACTATCCTGCTCCAAACCCCACCCATGGCAGAACAACCACCAGGCAAATAAAAAGCCAGCAAACAAGAACAAAAAAAAGAACAAAAATTCTCACTAAAAAAAAAGAGGAGGGAGGTGACAGTGCCCCGCTCTGCTGCTTCTCAGGACCACCGGCTCTAAGCATTGCTGACCCAGCACGGGCAGAAGTCTCCTCTCCATGTGCATGCACCTCTCCTGTCACCATCAGCACCTGTGGCCTCAGCTCTGTCCCAGGCACCAGGCAACGCTGACAAGTTGGGAAAAAACTCAGTAAAATATTTTAAACAAAAGTCACCAAATAACACAACAACACCACCGCAAGAAAGAAGAGGCCGACCCCACAGAAGCATCCCCAGGTGACAGCAGTGACCCAGGGGGCACAGCTCGCTGTAGAGGCAGCTGTTGGAGGGATTCCTCCTTGCTTCACCATCCCCTCGGGGCAGCCCCCTCCCTGTACTGAATGCAAGCTCATTGCACGGATCATGCAGCCACTGCCATTCCTGTGAGTGCCCATCACCACACTTCCAAAGCATGGAGACAGATCCACTCTGCAGTGCCTGAAGAGCTGTGGGACCAGGAAGGGGCAGCCAGCATCCCTCACCTCTTCCCATTACACATTGCAACAGCTATGCACTTGGGAAACCTGGTCCCCATTCTGAGTTCACCATGCCTCCTCCTCCCATCCATAACCAAATTCACACATGTCCCTCCACCCCTGTGTTAAGGGGACACAAGTCCTTTGGTAACCAAGTGCAGGGCTCCTGTCAGAGCTGTGGGGCAGAGAGGCTCCATGAAGTGGCAAATGCTCCCTGCAGGACTGAGGTGTGCTGATGTGTTTGATGATGACAGCCAACTCATCATAGGTCGAAGTGTTTGCCATCATCAAGAAAATCAATCTGTGTTGAGTCCAATAACTTGGGGTGCAACTACAGAAAGACCAAGGGTTTTCTATATAATGAACTGTATTATGTAATTTTTCTGGGGTTTTTTTAACCAAAATTCTCTTGATTTAAATAGTTCCTAGCAGGTTAATACAGGTTACTTTACAAGGGAGCACCATGTTTGCAGATGGTTGAAAGGCATCCGTTTTAGGGGAGACAAAACCTCTAGCTGAGATGTTTTGACTTATATTCACTGCCCCTACTATGTAGAAAAATCCCTGTCAAAACAAGCCAAAGTTTGGGTGGTCAGCAGTAGGATGAGGTAATGCCAACCTCTGTCTTTCTTTACGGAGTGTCCTTCTTGATGCATGGTAATCAGTTAGCCCACATGTTCCTCTCCACAGGAAAGGATGGCTTGAACTTTCCTAGCACAGCCACTGGGGAAAACACAGAAACACAGGAGAAGAGAATACAAAGACCTCACAAATGCAAAAACCTCTGCCTGCCAAGTGCTAATTGAGAGAACATTCTTGCCAATTAAAAAATGTTCTGCTAGTGGGAGAAGCTTCACTTAGAACTAGCAGGAAAGTTAACTTAATAAGGAGTAACTTGCACACGAAAACATGTATCTGTGGAGATAGCAGCCGACATCTGCAACCAGGTCAGTTTTAAACTACACCAGACTGCTGGTTTGTGGTTACAGCAGGACAAATTGAGATGCTGCAACAACACATTATTAAATTAAAAGATGTTTGGAGAGTACACATGAATAAAACCTTCAGATTTTGCCAAATGAAGCGAGGAAGAAAAAAAAGTACAATATTGTGCTCTGAATTCAACTTCAGACAAAGACCAGGAGATGGATAAATGGAGCCAACTCCATTCTCAGGAAAAAAAATAAATCAATTATTTAGAGGAAGGAGTCCTGAAATGAAGGCCTAGGTTTTTTGAAGCAATGAAAGATTTTGAGCATTCCTATTTCATGGCATTAAAACATACTTCATGTGCCTTCATTCACAAGGCATAGCTTCCAGAAGACAAGCACATTTCATCATGTTCTGCAGAATGTGGAAACCCTACCTGCCACTGGGCACCCAAGTGCACTTAGTTCTCCGGCATTCATTTTAATTTCCAGACTATGAAGAAATTAAAGCAAACCACTGACTCTTCCCTGATGTCTCACTTTTCTATTAGACTATCTGGGAATGGAAAGCAACCGTAGCCAAGTCAGAACATGCAGTTTAAGGATGTTTTAGCAAAGTTTAATAAAAAGCAGCACTACTAAAGTAAATTCTCAAAAAAATTGTCTTGGTTTCAATATTTAGGCTTAATTCACATAATTCCTTCATTATTTCAGAAAGAAAGTTCCCTGAAAAATCTAAAAGCATAAATGAGCACTGAGTTTACCAGGGACTTTCCAAGGCTCTGTCATAATTTTGTGTATTTGTGGATGAAATACTGGCTTTCCCAAGCTCACTGCTGACAATTCCCCCTTCCCCTTGTCTTTTTTTTTTCTTCTTAAAGAGCCTTTAAAGTTTTCTTTTGGCTATAATTAAGAAATTTTGAACTATGAGGTATCTCCTTTCATCTTTTTTGGGCTGTGTAAGAAGGCTTCCCATGAGAAGGGAATCCTTAGCATGGTTTCTAAATAAGACAGGTCTGTATTTAGAGTCACAGGTGTGAAAGCTGCCCTTTTTAGCAGCATGTAGAGTTCAGCAGCAAGCACTTTCTGCCAGCTATGAAGCTGAGTCAACCTTTCAGTCTTCTCTGCTAAAGACTTCCACTCCAAGAGTTTTCTCCTTTGCCCTCCCTGTCTGTATCTTCCTGTCTATCTTTCTGTCTTTTTTAGCCTGTGGAAAAGCTTTTACCTTTATCAAAATTATAAAGATGTCTTCTGGACCTCTTTTCCCGACCCCCTTCCAGTATCTCCTGAACACATCCTTCTTGCTAGTCATTACTACCCTTTCTCTGTCCTTCCGTCTTTCTCCATTCTCTGCTGCACAAGAAAAAAAACCTTATCTCAGAGGGTGGACAGTTTTGTAGTTAAAGACAACGAAAGACATTCCAAGCTACATTTCTTGGGTTTACTACATACTTTAGTCCCATAAACAACCATGAGAAAGTTGTTCAATCCCTCTGAGATTAAAGTTCTCTATCCTCTGGAGGACGAGCACAGTTACTCAGAAGTGAGTGTCTCTTAGCTCCAACTAACTGAGAAGGTTTGTCCTCTACCCGACTCAGCTCTCCACACAGAAGTCTCTGTGTTAATTTCAGTTGTGGTTCCTTCATCACCTGCCCTGGCAGGACACAGAACTTAATAAGCTGGCACCCTTCCACTTTTGAAGATGTAACACACTGAAAACAGCCTTGCTGATCGTAACTCCTCACAATGTCTAGTCTTAATCATTTACTACAATTGAGCATTTACATCAGAGTTTGTAAACTCTTATTCCTTCTTTTGGTTATTCCTTCTTTTGACTCTAGTTAACTAGCTACAGTGAAGCTCAGAGTAATTATGTATGGCAAAAAAATAGTCATTACAAAAGAAAGGTGAATTTAAAATAAACAAAATGACCTTTGCATTTTCCTGGCCTTTTTCCTTGTCCCAGCATCTCTGAACCCCACTCTTTAGTTCTTCTCAGTTTTCTTTATACTTTCAGCGCACTGTACTTGCACTTAGGCAAAGTTGAAAAACTTCCTTTAGGCAGAAACTCTTGCCCAAGAAATTCATGCTCCTTTAAACCTAAACATAAAATTCAGACTTCATACAGATGAGTATTACTGGTACTTGCACTGTGCTAAATGTTTTCTTGCTGCTTAATGTTGGACTTCAAAGTGAATTACAGTTTTACCCCGGAAATCCTCTCAAAAGACAAAACTTAAAACTTTCAAGAGTATGCAGTACTTTCAATATTGTAGTAAAGTGCAATCCTCAGTTTCAAACAAATCAAGAGTGTAAGTGCCACAGCAGCTCTTCCAAAAATCTCTTCATTTGGTTTACCTAAGAAATGTTATTGCAGTGTCATACTCCCGTATTTACAAAGAGTAGTGCCTTTAAAATGGAGCTGAATTTTTTACGCATATCCTTTTTTGGTTCAAGATTGATCTACTGCCACTGGTAACAAATTTAAGCTGTTATGTTAAGAACATAAACGTACATTTTTAATAGAAGTTGTTTCTATGTAACCTAATTATCCAGGTTACTATCTGAGTCATCTTGTTACTAGGCTGAAAAAAAAACTCAGAAAAACAAAGCAATACTTTGTCTAACATTACTGAATCACAAGAAATTAATTATTTTCTGTGGAAAGCAGTGGTTTCAGTATTATAGTATCACACTGCTACAAACAGTACTTTTAAAATAAGCATATTTAGATCTCAGACTCATTCCAAGTAGCTTTTGTGAAACTTTTCTAACCTTCATTTTAAACTTAAGTATAGGAAATTTAATGTATCCGAATGAGCTCAGTTGAGGCTGCCTCCAAATTCTGGGCTGACGGGTTCTATAATCCAAGTTGAAAGGCACAACGAGCAGTAGTGAGGGGTTTCTCTATCCTTGTGCCAGTCTTCTCAAACTCAAATCCTTGCCAATTTAGTTTTCTCCATTCTACAGACTCTCTCTGCAAGAGATGGCTGAAGCCTCAAAATGGAGAACCACCACCGAACAAGTCTCACCTGTTTTTTGAAACTCCCTCTGAGGAGGTTTTCCATTCCCTCAAAGCTGGAAACAGATAAACAACAGCCCCTTTTTACCATGATTGTCCTGTTGCAGGTGAGTGCCATCCTACCTCTTCTAACCAAGCTCCTTCCTGCATCTAAGAGGATCTAAGAAATCCCTCACTTGATGTGGCCTGTCCTCTAAGACATGAAGACTCGGGGTGATAACGGGTCAATACAGTCTAAAGATAGATCAGCTTGCTCTAACAGCTTAATAGCTCGTTACAGGCAGCTGTAGCACTTAATGAGGCAAAGAACAACAACTCTGCTCCTTCGAGGTTCTGCTCCCAACTGCCGGGAATGGCACTTGCCAGCTTGGCCAAAAAATTAAAAACTACAAAACAAAACAAACAAATTAAAAAACCCCACAACAACAAAACCCAGAGAGAAAGAGAAAAATCATCATATTACTACTCATCACCAAGTTCATCTCAGTGCTGACAACAATATCGGCATGTCGCAGATGCAAAGCCCGTGTCTATCAGGTGATGCTGGCCAGAGATAGCATAAAGCAAGTCTGCCTGGTACCACTGCCTGCTACCACTGAACTGGTATCAGGACAGGCTCTTCAGCAAACTGCTGGAAATGGGTGCCACCTCCACCACATTTCATCATCAGTTTAAAGGGAAAACAGGGAAGCTGTTGGACTGGCAGCTCTCTCCTTTTCCCTTGCTGAGCTCCAACACCAGATTTAAGCAGCCTGGCAGACGGTTACAGGTCTTCACCCATTCTCAACCTACGTGTTCTATCAAGCACTGCCAAGGAAGAGCCCTGACACTACACTGCAGCCTCGGGATACATGGTTTGGAAGAACGCAGAAGCTCGACCTTCTTAATTAGTTAATTCCCCAGAAGGAGTTCATTCCATGAACATCTGCTGAGCCAGGGAACGTCAAGCTTTGCTGGAAGAAGCAAAACCAGTAACAAATCCACAGTATTCATAGGATTGACATTTTAAAATAAAAACTCGCATGGCCATTACTTTAAGGACCTTTTCCTTTAAGCAACCTTGTCACAACTCATCAGCTTGGGTCTCCAGAGGAGAACCACCTACATTGCTGTGACACTGGTACACGCCACTTTCAGATTTGAGAAATCTGCAGGCTTGTATTTTGCAGGGAAGAAGTAGTAAAGGAGAGGCCACTGCAGGCATATCTAAAAAACAAAAAAAAAAAAAGAAAAATGCTAATACTGCTGGATCATTGGGTTCAAACTTCTTTCCATATTAAAAAATATGATGGTATTTTGGACCTGATAGGAAATAACCAAAACTTCTTCAGTGCTTCCCCTGCAAGCCAAACGAGTCAGGAACAGAAGCATTCCCCAAGTGCTCCAACAATACTTTGAGGCTCATCAGACTGTGCTGAGCAGTGAAGCATCCCTGAAGCGCTATAACTTCAGTTAGAACTTCTAATTCAGAAATCTCCCAGTGACCCCATTATCAGCGTAGCATAGAGAAAACAGGGCTGGTCTTGGTATATGAAGGCAATGACTATTCAGGGAGCTTTAATCAGAAGGAATTTAACTGAACAAACAGCCGTGGCTCCCAGAGAAAGGCCGAGTACTTTTAAAAATTGAAAGTAGCTGAGCGTATGCTCTAGAACAATAAGACAGAATTATTACACTAAAACCCTTTAATTAATGCATGCGACAGAAGCTGTGATTTTTAAACCCTAATCTCCCTGTCATTTCAGTTTTTAAGAAATAGTAAGAAGCACCCATCTGCTCAAGCTGCCACACGAGGCCCAAAGTTCTGTTCTCACACCAGTTTTGTGCCGGATGTCTCAATAAATTTACTGCTTATTTACATCAGCCAAAATGGAGAAGAAAGCTGCTGATCTCCTAAGTTTGCCCTCCTGCTAAAATAGACAAAATATATTTTCCTGTTACACACAGCATTCTTCTCCCTAAAAGCAAGGGTTTGTCTCCCCCTCCCCCAAAAAAAGAAAACCCATAGGGCATTTCTAAAACCCTGACAGATGTTTAATTACAGAGGCACTAGCAGCCATTATTTTGAGAAGCTCAAACACAGAACGACTGTATCTGACGACCAAATGGCTAAAGTGTCTGCTGTACCACTAGCAAAGCAAAAACTCTGCTAATCCACATTTTGCTAATTCAGACACCTAATTAATTCATATGCAAGCAAAAAGCTGCTGGTAGCACAATACATCTGAATAACCATTTAATAGGAGGAATCTGTGGTGCGATCTCATGTTACCAGGGGTGCATTAGGAAATACAGCAAACAACAGTCAGCGCTATGTTGTGAAATACCAATCCCAACTCTTACTCTCAGCGTCTAAGAACAAAGTACCTTTTGTAATGCAGGTTTCTCTGCCGTTCTGCATTTATTAATTCATTAACTTCATTCATTTAAATAGGTCCTTTAGTCACTCATGTAAATGAACAGGGAACTACAGTACGCCTGTGGGCTGTGTGGCAGGAAGAGAATAGAGATGGCACTGCTTTCTCCACTGTTATTTCCAGCTGTTTCTTACAGATTTCTCACTGATTCCCTGGAAGTTCTCACACTAGGTTCCAATTAAACTTTGTTTTATTCAGACAGAAAATCCTAGTTAGGGCCTATTAAAAAATAAACAAAACCCAAAAATCCAGTCACAGACCTTTGACTAACATTTCTTGGCTATGCCTCTGAATGGAGCGGAACCTGCACCTTCTTTGCTGAGTCAAATTCAGTAGTGAATAATCTGCATCCTTTATCCACCCTCAGAGCTGAGTGAGGCATACGCGCCTTGCTGTGCTGTAGAATTGTGTACTGAGCACGCAGCAACATGAAATATTGTCCTAACAGATTTAAGCATGCCTCAAAGCACATTGTTCTGACAGCGCCTGGGTCTCCGTCATCACTCTCGTAACTATCAATGATTCTGGTTAATTTTACAATCACAAGAGGTACAAGCCTCCATCTGGTTAGTCTACATATTGCTGCAGAGTTGGAATCACACTGATCAACAAAATATGTTGGCTAGTAATGCTCTGTTAAGGTGGACTGATGAGTGGAGAACAGTCCTACTTTTAGCTACACTAAAGACCCACGGCAAATACAAGGGAGCAGAACACAAGGATTGATCCTCCCTGGGGAAAGGTGCCTGACACTCTAGGGCTGCTCGGGGAGGCCACACAGACAGATCAGGATTCAGGTCTGCCAGCAGGTCTGCTTGGTAACCTAATGCACCAGGTACAGTCCCCTGAATGCCTGCAATGCATAAAGCAACGGCCTGCCACAGCTTTTTCACTGGAATGAAGCTGAAAAGAAGGGATTTCCTGTTTTAATGCCTGTGACTGAAGTGAACTTGTGAGCACAGGTGGCAGGGTTTCCAAAAACTTCTTGTTCCCCACTTGCTCAAACCCCAGGTACAACAGCACCCTCACCTGCAAGGGAATCCTGGTGTAGCTGCTACTAAAGAGCAAGTCACCACCATGCCAGTCATCCCTCACTAAGAAGCTCTGGCTCACAGGTCTTAGGGGGTGTCAATGCATGGATCCTCACACCAAGAGCACCAAGGTTAAGTTGGTGCCAGCAGCCCAAACCAGACACCCACGGGACTGTCCGCATGGACAGAGATACTGTGGCAAGGCTGCTGTTTGTGTTGTTACAGCCCTTTCTCTAAGCCCTTCCTCTACACAAAACCCAGCTGGAAGGGCCACTTGTCCGGCACTGTTGCATCTGCACCTGGGGTCCCTTCCACCAGACCTGCATGCTCTAAGCCTAACACACCTAACACAGACAACTCTGCTGGCACAGACAACCTGCAACACAGAGTGCATCTAAGTCTCCTGTGAAACAGGTATTTCTTGCTTATCTTCCAATTCTGGTCTACTTAAGGATGTTGTCACAAACTAGGACTCCCTTCCATCCCCTTCTGTCTTTCAGCACAGGAGCCAGTGTTGATTTCTCCCAAGTCTGACTCAATTTTATTCTTACCTTCTAAACAGGCCCTTTCAATAAACTCCTGGGAAGCAGCATGTTTAAATGCAGAACTAAGTTTTTACAGATCTTTACCTACAGATCTTCTCAAACAAACCTGCAAAACCACAAATTCATGTGCTTATATGCAATGTACTTCATAAGCAAAAGAAATTAAAAATGTAAGAGCCTTTTCTCATTCTGGACTTCAGGAAACACTTCTCCAGTAAGACCCTGAGTAAACTGATTTAGGTGTTCATAAAACTTCAGCTTATTCTGTAATGCTAAATTTGCATCCAAGGCTCTTCAGAGCACAGTATGTGTAATGTGGAATTATACCATGGAACTACCTTATGCAGCAGTTAAAAAGCAAAACACCTCAACCCTTTTATTGTTTCAGCCTTCTTTTTGCATTAATCTACAAGGCAAACAGAAGCATGAGCATGGGCAATACCACTTCTTTCTCTGCTTTTGTTGAGAACTCCCCTTCCCATAGCTCTACTCACTTCTACTCACCATCAGGCACAGCATAGAATCTACCCAACCATGTTTTCCTTCATTCATCTGATACTATCTAAATATGTACAAGAAGCTTGTTGTCATTTCACTGAAATCCTCAACGATGCAACTACTAAGCACAAAAGGAAGAGAACTAGTCTGAAGAACATAAATAGATAAAACTCAGTAAATTCAGAGCCTCTCCTAGCTCTGGACAGCTGGAGTTTTTAAAAACACAGTAGCTCCACAGCTTAAGCAACGAAAAGCAGGTTACAGAACTTAGCAACAGGAATTAATAAAAATGACCAAGGGTCATCTGTAGTCTATCAATCACGATATCGTTTACAGTTCATATTACAGTAGTAAGGTATGAATGTTGTCAGTGTTATACACTGGCTACTCAGATCTATCATGAATAATTGATAGAGGTCATCCATCTGAGTCCCAGCCTATTAGTCAAAGCTCTAAACCTGCTGTTCACCAGCAGTAGAGCACTGCAGATGAAGGATAGAGGGGCACTTACAGGGAACTATTTTCAATGATGCAAGCATAGGAGAATGCAGATGATCTGAAAACAAAAGCTGAATTTTTCTAAGACCTAAGTCACTACTCCTGTGAATCAGGAGAACAGCACTTCATGTATACCTATTTTGTACAATTTTTTGTCAAGAATAAAATCCGTAAGGCAAATCTGAACTTGAGGTTTCAGTCTTAAATCTCTTAAAAGCTTGAGAAGCTTTTGAGTGTGTTTGAGTTGAAGGCTGGGAAGTGCATTTGTCTCACACTACCTTAGATATTTTGCACTGAGCATCTACTATGTCTCATCTGATGAACTGACTTTAAACTAAAATCAAAGAACAAAAAACCTTTGTGTTATGGACCAAAGTTTTGATGTTACTCTTAAAATGAGTAAATAATAAACCAGGAATAGCTATATTTACGAATACACTGAGTGTCTGAAGAACTAAGACGTGCAACATGACCTACACTGTATTAGCCCTGACACAGACATTACCCAAGCAACTTACTCCCTGATGGTATTAATTGTAATGGTAGCAAATGGCAGCACACCTTTGAAATTTGGAGCAAGGTTAATACACCAAATAAGCATCTACTAAAAGTCCTACTAAGAAGTGCCTTGTTTACTTACTTGTAACTCACCACGACTGAAGAATCACCATCCTGACTCTCTCAGTCCATACTGAAGGGTGCAGAACAGATCATAATTTAATTTTAGATTTAAGGTCAAGCTCGCTGAGCTGCCTTTGTATAGTTTGTAAGGGCAGAATAATCCTTTACTTCAGTGATGCCTGAGACATGGAATAGAAATGTCTACATACAGCAGCCCTGCTTTTTAGTATTTACAAGAGCAGTTCAGCAGTGGCATTTGAAACAGCCATGATATAGTTACATCCTGACAAGCAACACCTGAAATGCCTTCCCTATCTTTGCACATCCTAAGAATCAACAAAAAATTTAACATTTTTCCAATAAATAGGAGAGGCAGGTAGCCAAAATACAGTTTTCTCTGCAAGTTTAGGGCTATCTAAGCCTACCTTTAATTCCCTTTACTGAAATACACAGCTCTGTCTAGACACCAGCCTTAAGGCACTCTCTTTGCATATAAGGCAGGTCAGGGTATACTGGAACCATAAGGATTGTCAAAAAACCTGTTTGGGCTTTGGCAAAGTAGTAGCAGTACATATTCTGTAGACAGCACAGTTCTTAGGCTTCTGTCTGTCAGAAATAAAAAATTGCTACAGTATTTTTGACAAACTCAAACTTTCCTTGCCAAAAGCCATCCTCTCCCCAACTCAGCCTGTTAGGAAACCAGCCTGGAAAAGGCTTTGTGCAAATCCCCACCTTTTCTTACCCAGAGATAAATTTTGTTTATTTTGAGTGAGTTTTGGAGCCTGCATACTTTGGACTTCCAGACTCCAAGATCAGTAACACTAGTTTTATACTTGACTTTATACAACCTGCCACTCATCTTTTCCACCAACTCAGTGGAGCCACATTTTGACCAGAAACTAATTAACGTCCAGTATGAACACACCAGTAGAGCCTCTTCTCTCATGCTTCCTGTGAACAGCAAAATTCAATCCCACTCCCATCTTCACTTTAAAATATTTTTCTTAGACCAAGCTCTTGTTCAACAGCTTGTGTGTAGTGGTTAGGCTGTAGACACCTTGCACAGGTACAGTCAGTGGTTGCTTTTGATGGGTCAGATTCTCAGCTATTCCACTCCCATGACTTATGGATGCAGACTTCCACGTAAGTCGTGAATTTGGTTTGAAACACTGGTTTGGAGACAGGGCAGTTGAAGAGACTGAATAGTTTCCACTAAGAAATTTACACCTGAATTGGCTGAGCCATTGGTGAGGTGAGGTGAAAACAAAACAGAGAGGGAAACAGATTTGATAGCAAACAAGTAATTTATCACTAACTTAATTCTGTTGTTTCTACAAAATTCCTCAGCTAGTTAAAAGGCCTGTGAGATATTTGATATGGACAGGCAAATACAAACAGCAGCATTTAGTAAATCAGCTATGAAGATTAACTTTGCCTTACCACAGAGCTGAACAAAATACAAGATATTAAGCTCAAACAAACTTCATAATGTAGGAAAATAACTAACTGCACTTAAAATAAAGCCTAGTAAAATTACTACACCATCAGAAGGGAGTAATTTATTAATTATGTGATGATCATGTATTTCTGTTCTTTTCAGCTAGGCCTGGAGCTGAAATATGAGCCTTAGATGGAAAGAAGCTCTGATGACAGTCATTTATTTGGGAAAGCTTTTCCAGCCTTTTTGTTTCACATAAATGATTTGAATGTTTAAAGTATTGAAATAGTTTCATATCTAGGTATTAATGAAGAGATGTTGTCTTTTCCATCTTTCATATTTTTATTAAGCTTTTAGTAAAAATGTGGCTGCTGGCTTATAAGCAATGCAAAAATACTATATATACAAGCAGGCAGCCATTTTCACAGTCTGGCAAGTAACAGATTTCCATAAATAACAAAGAATACAGGGTCATGATATCAGCTGTTCAGAAATTTTAAAAAGTCAGATTGCTTCTATTTTTGCAGTAACTATTTGCTGGATTATTTTTATTTATGGCTTGAAACTGAATCTAGAAATGTTTTCCCTGAACTTTAGACACTATGCTCCTGACTGGCTGATTTCTCTCTGCTGGTTTCTCACTTGACTTCCATGTATCTGTGTCCAGGGGCAGGTGATGGCACTGGTTCACAAGCTGGGCCTGCAAACATCTGAATATGCTCTTCATGCATTTGTATGCCCAGATTGCACAGACACTGGGTTATCTGCTCACATAGGTGGTCAGCTGCCCTGTTACCTGGCTCTTCAGATGCAGCATTAATTGCACTGTACGTCAGTTTTATGTAATTAGACGCAGCTGTATGTTTGAAAATGGTAACACACAGAGGGGAATCCTTCTGCAATATATTGGTCATTAACACTTTCACAGTTCTCAGACATACTATTATCTACTCCTTAATTATCTGTTTTGATCCCTGTTTAAAGTTTTCTTTTATTTTTCCCTTAGGGACTTCGCCAAGCTTTCCACTTGAAAATGATTCCGTGACACTCTGACTCTGCCTCTTTCTAATAGAAAAAACCATATATATTATTCTGTGAAAATGAAAGCTGTGTCCTTAAAAGATCGAATGAAAAAGAAGAAGTATTTTTGACCAACAGAAGCTGATGGACAAGATGAGGTTTCTATTTCTTTTTCTTTTAAATGACATATGAAATAATGCATTTCACATACTTCTTCCTCCCCAGAAAAGCTGATGATTTTTCTAGAAAAAGACAGGAAGCTCCACTTCTGGGAAAAAAACCCTAAAAACAACAAACAACAAAATTGTCTCAGATCTGCTCAATTACTTTTCTTCCACAAACATATAAGCCATGTTAGTTTAGAACCAGATTTTGACAATCTCATTACCTCATGATTCAGGTAGGTAAAAAAATCTATGTTACAGTTATTCACCAAAATTATGAGACTATTCTTGTTATTGCTTATCTGAAAATATAAACAAGTGGGTCTCAGCTTGATGAAATGCTTTGTTTCATTTTGCTGTATTGGAGGGGTGCAAATAAAGAGGGAAGAAATTCCACTGGTGATTGTGAAAGCGTGAAAACCCAACAGGCACAAAGGCATACACAGAAATAAATACAGCAAAATAAACACAGCAGAATAAAATTAAACAAGTTCATCCAGTCTGACTGCATACCTGGCATCCCAGAACCAGAGTACAGTATTAGTTAAAGACAATGATCAAGTGATTTCTTCTTTGGTTTCAGGAGTCCAGAGAGAAGAAGACTGTAAGAAGAGCAGTGATAACATGGCAACCCCAGAAATTAAAGAAGTGTATATCGCTTTAATTTTGATTCATGAGCAAGGATTTCTTTTCTTCCTTTTTTTTTCCCCTAACTGCCACTAACTGTATTTCTGGTGTTCTGCTTCAAGAGAGCACCAAGCTACTAGGGGATTTCCTAAGTGGGATTACTCGTGTTTCTTCAGTTCCTGCTGGCTGCTTACAGTTACACCTGTGACAACTTAACCAAGTTGGCTGTCAACAACCTGCAACCAAACATGAGGATTTAAGCTCTCTCAGAAACAACACACAGGGATGAAACGTAACCTCAGGGTGGGATTTCTTTGTTCGGTTGAAATCAGTAAGGACCTCTAAGTCCTAAGAAAGAACAGAAAATCTAAGCTCGCCTAAAAACTTCTGCTTTTTTGTCAGGAGTCTTGTTTTTCCATTCAGTTTTTGCTGAGGTGTACTCACAGTGTACTCACATTAACTCTTGAGTAAGAGAGGAACGGGAAAACGGTTTCCCTCCCTTCTCTTCTCAGGAAAAGCCTTTCAGGGTGGGAGGGTGGGCGTCAGAATAGCGCCACAGCTTAAAGTAAAGAGAGGCACAATTAAGCTTTCATACATCTGTATCACATTTACACATGTGCTCACTTCCACGGAAGCAACAGACATCAAAACTAATGGAGAACATCCCGACTCTCCAAATGCAGGAAGAACGCTGCAGCTTTCCCAGCTGTGCTCCTGGGACTGTAAAACAAGAGATGTTTTTTATTTTTTATTGCTTTTACTATTGGTTTTGGCCGTGTAGTGTCAGAAAGTTCTTAAACAGAGTTATCCTACAGCACTGTGAGAATTATGTACACCAGGACTACTGGAAAACAATAGCTGAAGAATAAGCCTCATCATCCCCTGGATGTTATGCACAGTAATTGGTTCCAGGGTCAACACTGTGATGCTACAACAAAGGGCTGTAGCTTTAGGGTAAAGAATAAACAGCAGGAGTTAATGGAAGTTCTGTTAATATATAAATGCCCCCCAAAATGAAAGAAAGGCAGAAAATAAAATATTCTGTATTAACAAAACTGATTATGAATCCAACATACAACCTTAGCTCTCAACAAGCTGTTAATTTAATTAAAGAAAAGAAACAGAGCAAATACTTTCAAGTCACTGTAACAAGAAAACAACATATTAAGGTTTTGAAGCTAGTTTGACAAACACTGTGCTTTCCATAGGTGCCAATTTATTGTGTGAAAAAAATACAAAGAAAGGTGTCTGAAATTACAGTATTATTCACATAATACCATTATTAGGGTATAGGCAACTTTGTTCAAAACACCATGTGTGATTGCTCCACTAAATCTAAACGTCTGGGGCAAGTTATCCATCTGGCTTTAGAGCCTTTGAAATGACATGCTACATTTAAGCTAAGAGGTCAAGTCACACCAGTTTTAAATAATCATGTTTTCATATCATTTTGAATCTTCCCATTCAATAACACTTTTGATAAAAATATATTTAATCCTTTTCCCCACATACCAGGAAAGTGGAACAGATATAGATGTACAAATGTTTTCTTTATAAGTATTTCTCCAACTATAATAATTATCTCCTGCCACTCAAGCACTCAGATGAAAAAGTACAAAGGAACATCATTATCCTTGTGATTTGCCAGGTGAAACACTAAGATATGCAACATATCAAAATGGAACCCCTCATTTGTATGTTTCCCTGTCACTTCTCCTTCCCTTTTCCATTTCCACTGTTCTCAGGACCTGAAAGAAACTTTTACCTGTTTTTCTTTCACCTGCTCTGCTGCTGTGCACAGCTTCTGACGGTGGGACTGCTCATGCAGGGCTGTAGCAGGGGCACTGTGTGACCTCCTTCCCCAGTTCACTCCCACCTCCGAGCGTGAGCAGGATGACACTGAGCTACAGCACCTTCTTCTCTGGTACTCCACTTTCTCTCTGTGGGCGCTCATTTCCTTCCTTTAAACAATATTCTGTTCCCAGCTGTGTCCACATAGGATGAGCTCCCACAGTGTGCCAACCTCCCTGGCACGTGCTGCTCCAGGCCTTGGCTATCCTCATGCACCTTCTCCCATTAGTAAGCCAACACCATGACACCATTCATGCAAACACAGAATGCTTTTACCTCCAGCTTACTTCCTTGTGCCATTGATTCAGCTGTTTTCCAAGGCTGCTCCTAAGGCTCCCCACTCCTATATAAACCATCTACGGTTTGAAGCTGACAAGAGCCTGAAATCGAGACCCTTCAAGACAAACTATCACTTCCTTTAGCTCACAAACACATGATGGTTGCAACGAGATAGATCAAAGGAAAATACCCCCAGCCAGGTCCCATCCATCATGCAGCTCCCGGCAGAACAGCCCGCGTGCCCGATTTGCCCACAGCAGCACTGAGATACATTGTGAAATGGCTCCCTCCTAATTGGGACCCTCAACAGAAGAAATATAGATTGGTTATCCCACAGTGTATATGCTACGAGATAATCTTGATACCATGCATCATATTAAACATGTGCATGTCAGAAAGCAAATTCACAGATAGGGCAGTTACTGCAGAAAACCACATTTCTGCCTTGTGCTTTTGCATGTCTCCCACTCCCCACTACAACAGGGATCTCTGGAGGGCTGCCAGCAGCAGAGATCTGCTTGAATCTATCAGTGAGCTTCCAGAAAAAGTTGTTTACATCATTTGGATGTACCTCTAATAGTAACACATCAGCCCTTTATCATTTAGATCTATTTATCTAAACTTGTTACATAAACTCACAAACTTTCTGAATCTTTGTCTTTACTTTCTCAAACCTATTTCTGCTTGATGGACTTTTTAATTACATTATGGTTTTGGCCCTTTCCAATATTCCTTTGCTCCCTAGGTATCATATTTCTTTCCTTTTGGCTACCAAAGGCCTCAATGAAAGTTGCAAAACTGGAATTTGAGTAAATACTTTCTGAAGAGTACTTTCCATGATGCCTTGGTTGAGTGAAATCAGTATTGCAACTTATTAAATATAAGATACATTTTTTTAACGAGATCTTGTTCTAATAGAATTGACCAAGAAAGGTCAGTATAGCAGAAAATCTTACTAGGCATATAAAAACTTCATTATGAATTAACAGCACTTCATTTCCATTATGAGCCTTAGTATTAGACACTTGCATGCTGATTAACACCTAACATAAAAAATCCTAATAACTTGCAAAACGATATTACTATGTTTGAATTATAACTAATGTGTCATGTCTGTGTGTATTAAACTAATAAAATCACAAAACTCCCTATTTACACACAAATAACAGCATTGAGGCTTCCTTGTCAAATATATTTAGCATTACAGTAGCAAGTAAGTGATCCTCACTTATGTGCACCCATTTTGTTGTCCCAGAACAATCCAAGTAAAAAATAATTTTTTCCTGTTACAACTTTACTTGTCATTCTGTGTTTGGCTATTTTTTAAGGCTTCTCCAGGCTTCAATAGTACTTAAGACATTTCTGGAAAATTGCTGTGCATGTGGATACAGACACGTGCAAGGACAAGAAACTTCTGCAAAGTATTATAAGGGGTTTAAGATTAATATGTTCCATGTGCAGTGTAAGCTGTACTTCCTGAATTCTCTTTTACGGGAAGAGACAGATCTGTTTGCTTCATTATCTAGTAAAAAAAGGCTTTACTACCTACTGAATAAAGGCTAAATCACAGAAAACTGAACATACCCTTGGTTCAATGGTGCTACACACCTACAAAAACATGCAAAAGGCAACAAGCAAATGCAGCATCTGTTCCACTACCTTGGGGTACAGCAGGCATAGGAAGCGATGAAGTCTTTCATATCCCATTATCATCCCAAGTCATTGCATTCAGTCTTGCACCATCATGACACTGGTGAAAGACCTTTACTGTCAGAACACCCAGAAAATGTTTCACAGGAGGAGAGAGGTGAAAGAAAAAAAAAAAGCCCTTTAGACCTGAGGTTCAGATTTCCCAAAGAACCCATATATTTCCCTTGTGGTTATGATTTTTTTCCCCCCACCAAATATTTAGGTTTTGCTGACAACAGCTTGGCTCAAATGCTATTTAAGCAGTAAGACATCACAAGACATATGCTATCCTAAGATAACACACACCTCTGAAGTACTGTTAGGTGTAGCTGATGCCTTCAACTGCCTGATGAATTTGTTATCTCAAAGAAACACAAGGTTTGGGAGTGCCTTATATTACAAACGAACCCCAAATTTAGTCTTTAAATAAATAAATAAAATCTGTGATTTTGCATCTTTTAAAAATAAAAAAGGAAGAAGAGATCTGACTTGGAGTAAATCCTGACTTCTGGCTCCCAAACAAAACTAAACTTTTTAGTTTTATACCTGTGATATGACAAAAACAATCATTTAAATGGCTATTTGTTTTCCTGCCATTTGAAGTAACAGAGATAATGAAGTAATAACTGAGGTTTGAGATTACCAACCTGGAAAACAAAGTTCTGAAAGCAGGAGGGTAAATCTTCCCCCATGGGTCCTGCACAAAGATGAGTATCTCATGCTCTAAATCCATGTTAAGTAAGCACCCGTATCAAAGTTACAATAATCATCAATTGAGCGAGTACTTTTGTCTTTCACATGGACACTTTCTCAATAGAGATTCTGCACTTTAAAAGGATGAAGGGTTGGATTTTTGCCCTCAGCACCACTAAAGCGTAACCGAATCCATCAACAGAGTATCCACAAAAGAAATTCTGAGACTTGCTCCTCCCCTAGTCTTATCCCCTGTAAAGTTTGCATGCTAAGGTACATTTCAGGATATGCAATTTACACTGGCAATGATTACAGAAAGAAAGATTTCCCTATTCTTCTCTAATCTCAGGCCATTAGATGCCAAGTGGTTCAACAAAGCAGTTAACAGTAATTCCAATCTGACTGCTCGTATGCTTAAAATCAAGCCAGCAGTTATAACTACTGCTGTATCAGGGCCAAAGTATTCTGCTATTTTCCAGTCCAAATTCATTCTTATAAACAAGAAAAACAAATTCACCATGAAAGTAAGTTCCCTACGCGTTTACAAACCCATTCAGGGAATTGAAAATAATGTCTATCTGTCAGTTACAAAATATGAGACAGCAGCAAGCACACACCAAGTACAAGGATCCAAAAGCCTCATTCAAAGCCTAAGGCACTGAAAATTATAATAAAAAACTCAAAAGTTTTCCTTCACAATTTCAATAAAATTTACTATATGCTTTTCATGTCTCTAAAAAAATACAGGCTTGCTGACAATAAATTTTGTAGGCAATCAAAAGAAAACTGAGAACAAGAAAAGTTATCAATGCTCCCATCATAAAGGGTTCCCTTAACTGCAGCAAAGTTGCTCTTGACTTTTACTGGTATGACTGGTACCACAGTCAGGCCCTTTCACACTAAAGTAATCCAGTGCCTGAATGAGACTACTGGGTTAAAAAGTAATAAAATGAAGTCAAGTGAGACCCAGTAAAATTTGTATTTGCAAAACGCACCTGCAGAAAATAAATTATCTACCAACGCTAGGCCCAACCACTCATTACTTTTATACACTGTGTAGCCCTGGGACTCCTCCACATTTCAGCTCCCGCAGAATTTAGCCCACCCCATCCACTAAGAGTGTCTACTGTCAAACTTAATGCATTAAAAAAGAAAATCTGACACTCGATTGAGGGCAAACTGTGAACCATGTCAAGAACAGCAAAAAGATTTCACATAAAAGGCATTTATACAAGCCTGTCATTAGCAGCCATTTACAGATCAGTAGAATCTCACTAAACACAGTCATGGAGCTACCAAAGTATTTGGGAATCAGATTAAAACTACCATTGCAATTTTCATTGCCTGAATCTTGTTTTATTAGGTGGGGGGGAGGTAGTCCTCGCTCACTGATCAGAAACTGCTTGAAAATAAAAGCACTACACAACGTGGTCTTCTCACTATATATGTCACAAAGCAGAATTTCACACGCTATAGTTTGATGTAATAGAAACATTCAGTACAAAGAACTACCAGTGATGCTAAACTGACTTCTACAAGGCAGCAAGGCCAGGGTAGGTGTCAGGCAGTGAGGGGTTTGTTAGAACTCGGGTTCTGTGCAGCTGGATTTCCAACTGCACATCCCTACATGCAGACATTTATCGCATTTACTGAAGAAGAGCTAAAAGCCTACTATGAAGACTGGAACCTGTGCAACTGACTTAAACATAAGAGGGTATTTTTGAATGCACAAACTTAAAACAAGATGGCCAACAGCTCTCCACACCCTTTTTTTTACATGCTAGTATATGATAAGTGTGGAATGGTGACTGACAACTCCGGAAAGACTAGACACAGACACAAGCAACCTTTTGAAGCAGCTTTCAGGACAACATTTCCAAAAACTGTGGAAATAGTAGTATGAAAAAATAATCTTGGGCATCTTATATAAGCTTCAGGGCAAAGCTTATCCTACTATCACCTACCTTGAAGAAACCACACTCAACTTCCTTGCTTCTTAACAGATAAAATAAAGGCTGGGTAAACCTGTCTCTCTCTCAGCCTCTTCTACAATTTTTTTTCCCAAGATGAGCTGTGTTTTGGTTGCTCATGTCACAGAACTACAGCCACAATAAACTGCTTAAATAATACTTGTCTCACTGTGTCACTTGTTATTGCATATGGTAACCTGCAAAAAAGGAACACTAACAATTAAGCTAAATACAGCAGAAGTATCTTCCACATGCACAAAGTTCTTCTGTACTTAACACCCCCAATGAAATGTTTACAAGGAATAAAAGCAGTGCTACAGCTGGTCTAATAATGCTGCATAAGAATTTGTCTCTGAACAACAGTAAAGGCAATCTCTGTCACAAGAAGTCATTAATCTACTGCAGTATCCCAAGCTTAGCCAGCAATCCTTAGTTCTGACTTGAGCTGTTACCTGTTCCTCATCACCATGCCCCATTTCAAGAGGAACTTGAATTGCTGTTTAACACTCTTGCTGGCCACCCACATTGCACAGGACTGAGTAAAACAGACCTTGGTAATGCAGAGCAAAGTGTGGTAATCAGGAACACAGAGGAATTTACCTAAGATTCCTACAGGGCAATCAGGGCAATTGTTGCATGTTCCTTAGTGGGTATGATGTCAGGTTAATGGATAGCATTAAAGGGTACTGACTGCTTTATGCCAAAGCACTGCTGCCCTGCTCCAGTCATACAATTTTTGCATGAGTTTCTTGAAGCATAGCTCCCATCACCAACCTCAAATACAGAAGGGGCAAGCAACTTCCTGTGTGTGAGGTGCACCTGCCAAGGCAGGTTTTAACCACTTTTTGGATGTTCCATGGCTTTTCTCTCTTCCTCTCCTCACCTCTCAGTACACACTGGATTGATTCTGGCTGCCAGAATTTTTCTTGCTATCTATTTTCTTAGGACAATCAGCGTAATTTCTATTTTGTTCTGTTTCCTCAATAGTTCTTCCCATTAGTATTAACCTACAGTTAAAGAGAAATAAAATCAAAAACTATTGCTGAGGGCAGCCCCACAGGAATATATATATATTCACTATACTCACATAGGAGATATCATCTGCAGTCCTGAGGAGAGTACAAGAGTCCAAAAGGTAGGAGAAACATAATGAAGTGCTGCTGTAGAGATACACACAGGCCTGTACTGATCAAAAACGATGGTTCAGCCTGCAGTGTTTTGCAGAGAAACCTCAGACCATGAGAAAGTACCACACTGCACGTGATTTAGCTAACATGCATCAGGACTGGACTACGTGCATTACAGCAAGGCAGATATGAAAGAGAAATTTCTAAACGGTATTATTATATGTGTTCAAACTAGGTAACAAACTAGGTAACTGATTTAGTCCAAATTTGCATTAAGGAACAGCTGAACTGTGCTAAGTCCCAACCAACATCTAATGGATCCCTTACTGCTAGCACAGGGTCCTTGCCTCCGCACAACTTCCCCTATGATTTGAATCATCCATTTGCTTGTGTTTCCAAGTCCTAGAGTTTCATTGATCTCAATGGAGTTAAGAACAAAACCAATTAGTTTGAGTTGTAAAGCTGAACGGGTTTTGTATTTCAACAACCACCCCCGAGCAATGCCCAAATTAACTGGTGAAGGTGTAATCACAGCATAGCACTCTTATCTTCCCAGTTCTGAGACACTGCTCCTTCTTGCAACTGCCTTATTTCTTGGAAGCCTGGGGCAATAGTTACCAATTGTCCAGACTGAAACATCTCCAGTTTGCTCCTTCAGCAAACCAAATATGCTGAATAACTTAAACATACTTAAGACTGTACATCTAGAACAAGATATCATTTGGTATAAAATGCCCCAAGAGCACTGCCTTTAGCAGCATGATACTGTGAGATTTACAATATGTGAGTCTGGCGTGAGAAGCATCTGAAGTGTAATTAATCAAGATATGTAGTAAAAATGTTTGATTTTTACGTAGTGGAGAGACCTCCCCTTGCACACAGAGAAACACTTTTTCATGTAAGAACAATGAACTCCTGGTACTGGATGCTGGCAGCTGTTCCATACATTCATGCTCCCAACAGAAAACATCTATTAGAACTAGCTATGTTCTCTGGAATTACTATACATTTTTATTTTTCTAATTTCACTTGCTTAGCTGTTTTATTCTTTCTGTTGCTTTCCTCCCAAAAATTACAGTCTTTAGTATAATACTAAAATATTAAAGCAACTCTAAATAACTTTTACTTTTGAATTATTTTACTTCAAGTCTTCTGAAATGATGCACTTTTAATTAAAGTTACAGCTCTTGGACTTGCTATAATTCGTATCTGAGCGAAACAAAGTCCAAATTTATGCTTCATAAATCTCTCCTACTCTTCTTCCACAGAACTTGCTAATGTTATGTTTTTATTCAAGCACTCCAGTTTATATATAGGATTTTCTTATAAAAGGCCTGAGATAATGGTATGTGTTATATCCCCAACACTGTATAACCTGTAAGCAATTCATAGGCAGCTGTCTCTTCTTCAGTTTACTAAGAAAGATACTAAACCAGTCTCTGGCCATGCTCTTCTAAGAGTTTATCAAATGTAACAAACAAAAAGGAAGAGGTCCAGACCTTCTAGTTTTCATATGAAAATCCTCTCAGGAGTTACCCACCAGAGCACAGCACACCATGAGCTTCTACAGCTTCAGTGCAAGCCACGAAACATGCTGGCACTGCCTTGGAGGGTTTGAACTCGAATGCCATTGCACACCTCTCTCCAGCCCCCCACCCCCTTAAAACCTCATCCCACAGCACAGCTTCCTTCACCTAGGTCCTACTTCTCTCCACCTTCACCCACACTCCATTCTTTCCACCCTGCACCTTACTCTCATCTTATCCCACCCCTTCATGGTGCTCATGTTCTAAGCAAGTCCCACCACACCACCAGTGATTCCCGACATAGACGAAGCACAGCCACACATTACTGCTTTGTATTCACCATCTGAGGTTTTTAATATTCTGCACAGACTTGTGTCCACCTCACCTAGTAAGGCCACAAGTCCCTCGGGCTGAAAGCAGTATTGCTACAGGACCCAGCACAACAATCCTCGCTTGCCATCAGCCCCTTCCTGCATTGGCCAGTGTAGTAAAAACAGCATGTGTCCAATACAGGTGAATCAGTCTCTCCTTGAAGCATCAGAGGAGTCTGAGAGAAGGGGAAAAAAGGCAAAGAGAAGGGAGAACAAAGGCAGGAGATAAAGGAAATAGAAGAGACAAGATGGTTTTCACTGGAAGCAGCATTCAGCATTTCTGCATCTTCTCCTTTCCCTGATGTCCTTCCCTGACATGGTCACCCTAGAAGCAGCATTCCTCTCCTTTATTCCTATATAACACTCTTTTCTTTTCTCTCTTTTCTCTTTTCTTTTCTTTTCTCTCTTCTCTTCTCTTCTCTTCTCTTCTCTTCTCTTCTCTTCTCTTCTCTTCTCTTCTCTTCTCTTCTCTTCTCTTCTCTTCTCTTCTCTTCTCTTCTCTTCTCTTCTCTTCTCTTTTTCCCTTCTAGATTACTTTTAATATTTACTTCCACCTCAGACTGACACTTACAAGCAGGAAGTACCACCTTTATGGCATTCCCTCACTGACTGGGTTATCTCAGGTCTGTGCTTTTACTACATGCTTGCCAAGAACCAAGAGGTATTTAAATTCTTTCCACTTCTTTTCTTCATCTTTTCACCTGCCAACAGCAGTCACAGCCTCAAAAATTATTCTTCCTTCTTCATTTCAAGACTGACATAGAGCCTAATGTAATTAACCCAAACACCTTCACTGCTAAACACACCATGGCAATGAAGTGGCTCATGCCTTAAAAATACTAACCACCAAATCACTTCGATATATCTAAAACTACATTTTAGATGAGAAGTTTGAAGATTATAAAAATAGTGTTTTCTTTTCACTTTTATCAACACATGTATAATCCCTCTCTACTCTCAGTCATATCTCTGGGGTTCTTTCCAGGGAAAAATGAAAACCATGAAAAACCCAACCAAAAACCTCAATTTGGGGAAGAGCTGAGCAACAATCTACAGATAGTTCACACAGCTTTGGATGCAACTCAATGAACATTCAGGTACAGTTTTGTTAGTGGCTTGAATGATAAATGAACAATCATCTGGGGCAGGAATACCTCAAAAATATTCAGTTTGGTCTCAACAAAGCAAATGCACTCCAGGCCACCTCTTCCCACATGGCTGTCACACAAAGAACAAATACTTCATGCATGATCTCTGCATGACAGATCTCACACAGTACACTACGTGTAACTCTAGAAAAGTCATTTTTACCCTCCCTCCAATCACATGAAGTACACTTTGTAGTCAGCTAGTTTACCCCCTGGCAGCTGATAAACTGGGTTTGCAACACTACACCCCAGTGCCTCAGAAATCATGATGGTACCCGACAAAGGCAGCAGGGGCAAATTAGAGATGTGTTAAGAACAAAGGAGTGCCTACCCTAGAGGCTCTCAAACCCATTTCCTACTCTTCTTCCACTACCTCCAGTACCAACTCTTCCAGTGCCAGTACCTCCCAGCTCCTGCCACGCTCAGCCCCGACGCCCGCTGGCCCTAAGTGACCACAGAGGTGCCCTGCCAGCTTCCCTGCTGCAAGACACTGGGCATCAACAGCACTTCTCAGATTATTAACAATTGAAAGCACAAAGAAATACTTTCATCTGAGTCAAGGCCACAACATTTAATACAGTCTCAAGGCCCTTTTCTGACACATGACAACACAGTAATGCGTCAAAGGGAGAAAGAAAAAGTGAAGACAGGAAAGTAAGAAAAAAACCAAGAGATACAGTATAACCGTATGAGTAGCATGAGATTTTCCTGATTACAGCCTGAGTAAAAATAAAACTGTAGAAATAATTTCAGGTACAGGAACTGAGAGCCCTGCTTGTCTGCCTCCACTGGGAAGGAAGCCTGGCCATGAGGCTGGAGCTCTATTCTTGATGGAAAAACTTCACCTGGAAGAGTAACTAAAAAAAGCAGAAGCAAAGGATAGCAAACAACAGCAGTTCTAGGACAGAAAGTGCTTTAAGGCCATACTGGAACACTGCTTTTTTGCAGGTACATACATGAGGGCAGAATCTGGCCTACATTCCATGCACTTTCAGTTACTGTTCATAGGGGAGGGAAAAAAAGCCTCTTGAATTGCAGCAGCAATCTGCAAAAGAGTAAAATTAATCCTACAGCTTGTTGGTCAGAGGAACTCCAGCTCCTTAGAACACAATACAAGGGCAGCACCAATAAACCAGCATACCAAAAAGAGATAACTGGGAAACTTTAGTCCTGAACTAAAAGTTCATTGACCATTGAAAACTCCTCTTCAAAATAACAAAACAGTTAAGTAAAAAAACCTTTAAACTTTCTTTCAAATTAAAAAAAAACAAACTGTCACTTGTAAAAAATGGTCCCTTCATTGAGACAGTGATTTGAGTTAAATAACCCCTATTAATAGGCAACATTTCTCTTGCACTGAAACATTTCTTATTAGCCAATTAAATACGTGATTAGCTCTTCAGCTGTGACGTTAGTAAATGTAAAATGCAGCAGCCACCCTCCTGGCCCATCACTGCAAACATATCCCTTTCCAAAATGTGCCTTTATTCAGGCCCATCAGTTTGCTGCTTCTTTACAGTTAAAGAAAACAAGGACCAATTTGGTAACCAAAGAAGTGAGTTTCCAATTGCTGGCATCAGTTAAGCCAGTAAGTTTAACTCCTATGAGAGCAAACTGCTGTGTGACTCTTTACTCTCCCCCTTCACTCCTGCAACAAGGGCTCAAAGTTTGAGTTGAGGCAAGAAGCAGAACAGGCAAAGACATGAGACAATTCCTCTTGCTAGAAATAAAAGGTTTAATATGGAGAGCATGTAAGAACAGTTTTCTTATTTGAACATCATGTGAGGAAGTATTGTGGTGTTTTCAGCCCGTCTCCAGAGAGATGGTTTTCCATCCCAGCAGTTCTGATCACGGCACTGTGCATTACACCGGTAAAACATGGCAGCCCCATGTAACTCTAGACAAAGCTGCAATTTTATCACCATACCTTGTGTCAGCTGTACTGAAGTGTTTCAGGTGGCAGCTGATGGACTTTCACACACAGTAGGCATGTACTCATTAAGAAATTTAAGTGTTCAATAATCCAGCAGCAGATGGGAAAGCCAAATTATGAGTCTTTTAAATGAGAAAGTAATCATACTGCAAATATTTAAGAATCTGTAAGAATCTAGCTTGTCACTAGACTTCTTGGAATTGTTTTTTTATGGAAAGGTGAAAAAGCATTAAAAAAATTGTGTTCTTGGATTAATTTGAATATATCCAACATTGCTTCAAAAATTTATGAAAAGCATGTAACAATACATGATTTTGGAAAATCTTGCTTTGCTGCTGTGGGGTCTGAAGCCAGGAAAAAAGGCAACATACGCTCCTGAAAGCACAAGGTAATTGAATAAACCCACCCTCTTCCACAATGATGCAGATTACTTCATCCACGATGGTTTTGAAAATGAGTTTAACTCTATAGATAACTATGTTCTTCACAACAAAAGGAATGAAAATGAGAGGAAAGCGTTTTTGTTCACCAAACAGAAAACAAACAAAAAACAGCAGAAGGGCTAGTAAGGAAAGAATGGTTAATCTCACATTTCTAAAAGGGTATTACAAACAAAGCACAGTGAACAACAAAAATAAAGGATTAAAAAAAAAGATACAAAAGTGCTTAATGGTGTTCTTTTAAATATTTACTTTGCTGCTATTTGGAGAATAATTTGTTCCATTTAGTAGCATTGGGCTCAAAGGACCGCTTTAATCCAGAGAGATTAATTATAGCCTTTGGAGTTATAAACACAATTTGGGAAGTGAAGCGGGGAAGAGGAGAGAGACTCCTCTCACACTGTTGCTTAACAAGTTTATGTGCTTTGGGGCTACACTATGCAGCCTACACCTGTATAATGCAGGCAGAACACTGCACAGGACACCCATGAATTGTGGAGAAACAGGCCCCAAGATATGCAGGGAAAACACTACCCTACCCTACAGTGTTGCTATAGGCAACTAAAATACTTCTCAGGTGTCCTTCATCAAAATACAAGCCCACTGGCACATTACAAAAACGTCATCTCGCTTTCATTACCTGCACCAGAGATGAGTTGCCACACTGAGAAAAGCAACAGGCACGGGACCTTTAAAACCTCTCACATCTTTCACATTTTCCTCCCTCTGGTCATCACTGTGTCCCAGACCAGGAGAGACAGGGACCAGCAACAATTAGCAGGGTAAAGCTGGGAGCAATCTTACCTAGCAACGGGTTGGCTGCTCCCTCCTCCGAGCTCTCCTCAGCCCCCTCCTCTCCCAAGCCCGATGTGGCCGAGTCCTCTGGTGCGGATGCAGAGCCAGGGGTGCTGGGCCCGCTGACGGACCCCGAGTCCCCTTCCTCACTGCTGGAGCCGTAGCGGTCCGGCTGGGCGGCTGTCCCGCCCTCGCTGCAGCTCCTCCGCTCCTTGCGGTGCACCCGTGAGTGCAGCACCATTTGGTGGTAGGTGCGGAAGATCTTCCCACACTCAAAGCACTCGGTGGACTTGTTCTGGGTGGCCCGTCGGCTCTGCCGCGAGGCAGGGCGATAGTCCAGATCCCCTGGGGCAAGCAGGCAGCTCTCTCCTGCTGGGACACTGCCAGTTTTCTCCGGGCGCCCACTGGTGCAGCTCTTCTTCTTGGGGTTGCTGGGGGAGTCCTGGTCTCGCTTGCGCTTCTCCTGGTTGACGAGGATATACTCCCTCTTATCCTTGTCGTAAGTCACATCTGCATCTGCCAGGGCCTCATCCCATCCCACATACTTCACATATTCTGAGGGCTCTACTACTTTTCCTTTGGTGGCCAGCTGCCAAGCTTGGTAGCTACTGACCGGATCCAGCTCAGCTACTCTCTTCCCAGGCTGTCCTCTCATAACTCTATCCAGCCCTACAGATGGCCGTAGATTGAGACACTGCAAGAAAAACTGCTTGGTTACAGAGGAGCTCAGGCTCCGATCAGTCAAGCCCTCAGCTTTATCCCCAGTGCTGCCCGGCTGCACTCGGTAGTGAACAGCATTGTGCACCTTCAGGCTTTCCATATTTGTAAACAGATTTCCACACTTGGTGCAAACTTCATACAGAGATAGGCCCGTCACAATTGTCTCCTCTTGTATCACGTCGTTGATAGTGGCTATCAGCTCCAAATCATTTTTTGGTTTGTTTTTGCTCCCGGACCTGGGGCCATGCGACTTCATGTGGTTTTTGAGAAACCAGGGCTCCTTGAATCTCCTGCCACAAATATGGCACCCGTGATCAAATGAGCCCCTGTGCTTTTTCATGTGAGCTTTCAGGAACCAGGTTTGACTAAAGGTCTGACCACAGACTTCACACGGGAACTCGCCTGCATTCAGCTCACTCTTGCAGTTCTCACTGTAGGCCTCCCCATTTGGGACCTGAGCTGTTATATGGTCTTTCTCTATGTGGTTTAACAGCGTCTCCTCCCTCAGGGTCATGTAACTGCACAACCTGCACTTGAAGGGTTTGTGGACCTGGTGCAGGTGCTGCTCCAGGTCCTTCTTCCTTTCGAATTTGTTTTTGCAGAAGGTGCACGGGTAAGAGGTCAGCTTGCCATCCTCTTCGGCTGGTGCCATCTCTGTGACCTCCTTCTTGCTGCTTCTCAACAAGATCTTGCTGCTATCGACCTGAGCAGTACCGTTCAAGATCTTGTTGCAGGCAGACGTACTTTTCGTGGGGCTGGTGCACCCACCAAGGCCCTCTGAAACACCCATCTCCCCCAGCTGCGCCTCTCCCATCTCTGCCTCGTGCCCCTGACTTAAAGTGCCTGTCCTGTGACTGCGGATGTGAATCTTCAGGTTGCCCTTTTGGGAAGCTCTGTGATCGCAGTAAGGGCATTTGTAGGGCTTCTCACCTGTGTGCTTCCTCATGTGCTGCGACAGGGAGCTCTGAAAAGGAAAACTTTTACCGCAGATGCAACAGCTGTGGCACATGGTCTTGTCAGCATCCATGTCGTTCTTGCTCAGCTTGCCAGGGCTGGAGGATCTCCGTAACTCCATTTCTGCCTCTCTGCTACGATCCATCTGTATTACTGCAACAGTGGGTAAGCGGGGCAGGAGGACAAAAGCATGTCCGGCAGCAGAGGAGGGCTGGACCGCGTTTTCAATCATACGGTTCTGCAGAGAGGTGTTTTATTGCTTCATTCTCAGGGTAACGTTTCTCCTTGCAGCTGCTCCGCCAAGTCCACAGCACCGATTTATTTCTGTGTGCTCTGTAAGCAGATGGCATAGATCACCTGAAACAAGAAAAAAATCATTCAAATGTACAGATTCTTAAATATATTCAAACCTATTCATGTTTTGATTTCAATGGCTTCCATCACTCACTCCGCACTCAGAAGCACACCATATGACAATCTATTGCACCAAAAGGCAGTAGTTTCTCTTTTTGTTGATATTCTAGATTTCAATGACAAGCGTAATTACTAAATAAGTAAAATCCATAAAAGAGCAAATACTCATTTCCATATGCTGACATCAGTGTCTTGAATGAAGTGCAAACTTTAAAAATATTTTTTGTTTTAAAACCAGGCAGAAATTGCTAAAAATACACTTTAAATGAGGAAAACATTTCTTGTGGGGGTTATTACACTTTAAATCTGTGGCTTTACCATCATGTGCAATTTCATGTAAAATACTTACTTGCCAAAGATAAAAGGCTTTCCTAGAGACTTTAGCAAGTATCATATTCCTGCTGGCAACTGCATTACTTTGTGTCTCAGACAGCTCGGCTGTGCTTGAAGTGGCAGGCACAGAAAGGCGCAAAGGCTGAGGACGCTCAGTACTTTGATTACAGAGCAAACAAGAATGCAGAGCCTGACAAAGCACTCATGAAAACTAAGTTATTTCCTGCAAGAAAATGAACTAAAAAAACCTTGCAAGTATAAATTTTAGTCTCAAACTAACAAAGCAAAGTGATAATGTAGCTATCAAATTACCTCAAATGTGAATGATTTATGTCAACATGACACACATGAAATTACACCACCACCCACCTCAATGAAACAGAATTTTAACCATAAACAAACAAACAAAACAAAAAAACCCCTCTGATTAACAAAACAGATGAATAAAAGTTAGAATATTTTTTGTATCTTTGCATGATTAAATTCAAGGGTCAGTATCTTAGTGCAAGACAGAACACACCAGCAACTCCCCACCTTGTATACAGCAAAAAACAACAATCAAAATCCACACAGACTGTTTCTTTTCCAATTACTACACTGTAAAACAAAATCTTCCTCCTTCCTATCTTCATTAAGGACTACAAACACCACATGACTAAGATCAAAGAACACAGCATTCTCTAACGAAGAGAACAGATCTCAGCATTAAGAAAATATCAGCTTCTTAAAATGTAGTCAAAAATATGCAGAGCACTAACAAGACCATATATTCCCACATCCATTACTTGACATCTATGACTCAACGAAGAGCTACTGATCTACAGCTGCAAATTTTAAGATTTCTCACTGTATTCACCTCTGAGTCTCTTCAATGCATAAATAAACAGTCTAACCACATCACCAGCATAAGCTAAACAAAAAGCAAGGTAAGACTGTCACAATGCTCATCTCAGTTACAGGCTACAGAAGAACTTCATTACATTTAATTTAATCTAGTCCTCTTATTTGCTACAAGACATTCATTTCTGGGCTGGATTTTCTGCATATCTAGTATCCATTTAGCATCTTAGGTGTTCTCAAGCAGCATCAAACCCAAACTACCTTTTCCTCAGAGAGCTGACAATAAAATTTAAGGGATGAGTAACAAAAGCAATTTCATTTCTTGAATGGAACATTTTTTTATTATTAAAAAAAAAATAGATATCACAAATAAAGAAGTCCGTATGAGCAGGCAGTTTACAAACCACAGAATATAAACTAATCTTTGAAATTAGTCATTTAAAATCAAACTGAGGGACAGCCTCAGAAGGAACCTTCTGAGTGAATAAAGGATGTCAGCCACTGAAGTTGTACCAGAAGGTAGAAACACACCAAACAGCAAATACAAGTACAATTTATATTGCCCATCAGTGGATGAAACAACTAAGAGTAACGTCTTATTTATCTGACCCACAATCTAAAACTACCAAATAACCACCTATATTGTCCTATAATCAAAGATATAAACTGAAAGTCATTAAATCATAAAAACAAACAGCAAGCTCTTGCTCAAGTATACTATGCTAAATGAAAGCAACAGCTTCTTCTGAAATATTCTGCACCATTTCAGAAAAAAAAAAGACAAAGCTTTGGGAACAAATTTTTTCATGTATTTTAAACGATTTTTTCTACATTCTTAATTTTCTACACCTTACATCAGTGAAAATACTGCTTCTGCTGGCCGGCTGATTTTTAGACTAACAACTTTTTTTATTTTAAAATGTAGGGCCCAATATAACTCAACTTTCTGCAGTGTTTCCTGTCTGAAAGTTCAAAAGAGCTTTAAGAGCCAAGCTTAGACAAGAATGCTGTATGCAGCAGTCCAAGCACATGTGGATCCAAAGCATCTGAGTTCCTTTGTTTACATGGCCACAGATACCCTGGGCTTAGTCTTGACATATTTCACTTTAATTATTTATAGCATTTTCATTAATGAAACTTAGTTATGAAAATGAGGCTATGAAGAAAGCATTACTTATAATTAGGGTATTAGCCACTCACAGGAGATCCCCTTAGTCCTATATTAAATTAGGCCTGAGGGGGAAAAATGTCAGAGTTAAAAACTACTGAATAATTTTATTAGTCTCAAATACTTAATGAAAGTGTTATTGTCTTCACAAAAATATTTTGAGAATTTTTTTTCATCTTTATTACTTTATCTTGCCCAATGCACAGCAATCTGTGACTTTAAAAGTTGAAATAAAGTATTCTTAGACTTGAATTATTCGGATTCATGCACATTTAAGACTCACAAAACTTCAAGTCTAATTTTCTACAGACAAAATTCTAGGGGGATGAAGGGTGTTCGTCCAATCTGAGCTTGCTTTACACAGTACGTGGAGGTCAATCTTAGGCTTTGGAAAAATTAGAAAATAACATTCTGTCTTAAGAATTTTTTAGAATCAATTACTAAACATCAAAGATGGCACAACGGATGGAAGACATTAACTGGTAAATCAAACAACACCAGTTACTCTATCACTAGGAGTAAAATTTTGCTATAGTTATCTTTGTTTCTTTCTGGCTGACTGTGATGATAAAAATAGTTGTACTTTGAAATAATTCCAAATTTTAAAGTATTCTGAAATAATTCTCTATCAGCACACAGGGAGTGCAGCCACCTCCAGCTACCCTCAGGCTACTGAAAGTGTTTCACCTCTCAGCAATTTCAGGTAGTAACCAGTAGCCTTTCACTGCTTTGGTCCAAGCTCACCCTGCAGTTCCACAGCACTGGCTCATCACCCAGAACCCATAGCAGAGTCACACCCATTCCTCCCAGACTGTCATAGCACAGAAATCCCCACTAGCAAAGAGGAAAGCTATAAGAAAACACACATGAATGTAAACGGTAAATTTTTATGTAGCCTTTAAAAATATTCTGTGTGTTTTAATGGCTCTGCAGTCTATGCCAAATGCCATCCAGCTACTTGAAGGAGCTGTGATACTCTTAAGGAGCCTAAGTATTAGTTCAGTTTATTCTGCTGAACTAGTTCGTGTAAGAAGCAGCTGGCCATGAGGAATTCCATGAGGAATTTTCAGCCCCTTTAAAATACACTTATTATCACTGTTTACACGGAAGTTTGGTATATAAAGCAAGATGGAAGAGAAACATGAACAAAGACCCAAAAACAGGAGGGGTGGTGTGCTGAGAAATAAATGCCTTTGCACAGCCAAATATTTTAGTTATAAGGTTTCTTCCTGCACCATTGCCTCACTAGATTCTTTGCCTTGACCCACATGGGAACAAATACAAACAAACATTTTTTTTATTCCCCTGGTGTCCCCAAAGCAAAAACAAACTTTCCTACACTTTTAAAGCAAGTACTTGTCAGAATCTACTCTATTTCAAACATTTAGGCAT
Organism: Chaetops frenatus; assembly: GCA_013400775.1. NCBI lineage: Eukaryota > Metazoa > Chordata > Aves > Passeriformes > Picathartidae > Chaetops > Chaetops frenatus. Next base: position 171,546 of record VZTR01029824.1, on the reverse strand, counting down.
CAAAACTTCTCTGGTTTTTAAAACTAACTTGGATAGAGTTGTTTTCTTTCAGAGAAAGCACATTTGACCAAAGTGACTTGCTCTCACCACAGAGCCCCAGCATCTTTTCCAACATTATCCATGGGTTTCCCAGTGAGGCTGTAGTAGCCTGTTCCTGCTGGCAGCTCAGCAGGTACCCTGGTGCATGGCTGCATCATCCTCACAACTTCTGCAAGTCCCTCATTAAGCCTTGAAATGAAGCATGCAAAGAAGTACAGGGAAAGAGCACTTTGTGTAACATAAAGCACTCTGAAATACATATTACTCCTCATATTCTGGAAGAGGACCAGGTATTGAGGACTGCCCACAGCGAAAGACAGAGCCTCCTAAGGACCCTTTGTGCCTCTTAGAAAACAATTAATAAAAGGAGAAATTGAAAATAAACAACACAGGATAACTGGGGGAGGGGGGCTTGGAGGGGATAAATTAAGAAAAAAAGAATTCAAAATATACCACACCAGAAAAGTAATTGCAAATTTATTTCTTACATATGAATATGTTGTGCAGTGCAGACAAACATACAAAATTATTACCATTCCAACATACAACACATAAACTATACACTCCTTTTAAATTTCTCCTCAATTAACATGATTTTAAAAATCATATCGCATGGTCTACAGTGGCAAGAAGGGAAAATTCTTCAGTAAGTAATAAAGAAGAAAATACAAATTGGGAAGCTACACAGACCTATTCATATAGCACAGTGTATCTTTTAAAACAAACTGCTTTCAGTCTGGGTGTATTTCAAGTCCCATCTGAAAGATAAATGTACTGGAGAAATAATCACTCTTCTAATCTCCAAGAGGTTTGAACATATACTGCAATCACTCCACCATGTTCCTCTGCCAAGAACAACAAAGACTTAAAAAAAAAAAAAAAAAAAAGAAAACCTATGGGAGGCATGATCATGTGGAAAAATATCTAAAATATCTTACTGAAATTCCTTCTAGATGATGAAATAATAGGACATGGCATGTAAATATCTAGGTAAATTTGAGGAAGTTGTGTATTTCAAGAACAGCAACCTGGAGAGAGGATCTCTGCTGATTTGAGAAGGCTCGGGTTGCCTCAGAGCTAAACAGGCTTTGCCATTCAGAGCAAAGAGGCCAGAAGAGAGCGAAGTGCAGGAAGAGAGGGGAAAAAAGACAGAGAAGATTTTACAGCTGCCCCACCAGCTTTCGAGCTCACTGAACCACAGAGACCTTTCTCCCCCTCCGTGTCTTCTCCTCAGGCTACAGACTCTGTCCTCCACACACAGCCGTCTCCCCCTACCTGCATGCCCTCCTCCTCACTTTGTCAGGGGACATGGCTTCTTCTGAACAGACACATCCCACGGGGGTCATCAGTCCATCACCCTGACTAAAGGCTCAATCCTGCCACCCTTATTGATACTCCTGCCCAAATGCCTCTTATAGACCCACATCACCAGACTATGGACCACAGACTACACCACAGCACAGAAGAATGAGCTTACCTTTAAACAATAAGCCTCTACCTGAACTTGCAGGAAATTCTGGCATTCTGCAAGCTATATAAAGGTAAAGGCAGTATAGTCCTAAATGGATTTTTTCAAGAGTAACCCAAACTAACCCAGTAAAAACCTATCCAAAACTCCCAAGCCAGTTGCAGAAGACTGGCAAATTTTCCAAATGTATTCAGTTATCAGAAGCAGCAATCTTGACAACAGACCTCCTGAAGTCTGTTTAAGCCTGCCAGAATTGACACAGGACTGAAAAATAATAAAAATCTTCTGGAAAAACAAACAAGAAATTTCTATTAATCTATTTCCACTCAGGCTTTTAAAATCCTTGGGCAGCATTTTGCAAAACATTTTTGTTTAATTATTTTCAACCAGCCTTCCCCTGCAGCTGGTGAAGCTCTTTCCATCTGCAAAGTTTGCTGTCTGAACCCCGTGATATTATTTTGAGCTTCTCCAAATACATCATGTGTTTTTGTGTCTTTCTCCCTCCATGAGCTAATGACATTTTACAGCAGGCTTCCGAGCAGCAGCCAGGAAAGTAGAGTCAGGCCTTTCCCAACTGATGCCCCACCCTTAGCAGGGGAAGGAATACACGATATAAAGGTAAAAAGCACTAATGCTGAAAAAGCTGGAGGTATGCATTTGCAGCAGGCTGGTCGCTCTCAAAATGAAGGCAGCAAAACCTCTGTAACCCAGATTTCTTTGTGGGTCCTCAGGAATCAGTCCAGGAGCAATGCAGGGCGGGGGGGAGTTTGTTTTCACACTGCTACAGGGTATGTTGAGAAACACAGAGCTGTCACCCACTCAGTACATATTTTGTGTTTTAGTGCACTGTGCGTGTTTGTCTTCTGAGAGACAAAGAAATGTACTTTACTAGTTACACTGTAGTATTCTAAGCAATGAATTGAAATGTATCATTAACATCCAGGACAAGCTTTATCTTGCTACCAAAACAAAGGGGCTATTCTTTGAACAAATTGAGGGGGAAAATCCCATAATGACAATGAAGAGTTCCTCTCCCTAAAAACTGTGCTGCACAAGAGTAACAATTACGGGCTTATATTCTACAGACGGAGGTTGCGAATGGCTGCATGAAGCGATGCATTCACTATTGGGAGAGTAAGTACCATTGATGACAAGGCCTTGGGGCTTCTGCTGTTCGCAGACCAATCAATAATCCATTATGAACAAACTACATTTCCCCCTAATATGAAGAAATGAATAAAAGGGAACCACTAACACTAGTACTTTCATGGAAAAAAACCCCAACAATGCAGAAATCACAAAATGCCATCACAAGACTTAAAACTATTGGTGATGTCTAACACTACTACCCACAATAATCCTTTCTTTACAGCAGTTGCTGAGGAGCATTATACTATAATTAAAAAAAAAAAAAAAAAAAAAAGCCTATTTTAATGGCAAGATTTTTTCAAGGCTACTTATTCTGGCTGCAGGACAAAACACAAAGCAACATTAATCTTTTAAGGCAAGGAGGAGAAAATGAACGAACTTCACCCAAGTATCTACCAGCTTGCTTCGAACTATTTTCTAATGCAACGTAAATAAGAACTTCTAATTAGAAATAACTGTCCAAATGTGACTGGTCAAGCATAACAAGACTTTATTGCAGCAGCTGCGTTACCATCCAGACATGAGGCCCTGAAACTGTTGTTCTCCCATTGTCATTGTCAGATGCTACAATACAATCAAGAGAGGATCCATTTAAATAGCACAACCATAGCAAACCCCAGCATCCTGAGTCCAGTTTCCACCCAGACCTCTCAGCACAGCACCAGAAGGCAGAAGAAAAAAGCTCTCCTGAAAAATTAGATAAAGAACTTAAATTTAAAAAAAAAAAAAGTAACTGATATTTTTGATGGGTAACAGTAAATTAGACCCAAAGGAAACACTGAGACTGATACTGCTAATGTATAAGGCTGCCTATGTCCTTTTTCTGAAATGTAAAGACTAGTAGTCAAAGTTGACCTCGCAGGGTGGGGGGCTAGCGGGAATGAATGCACAATGTGATTATTGATCAGTCCTAGAAAAGCCAAGAACTGCATCAGTGCAGATGTGATTTTTCTTTTCCTAGGGTCATTAATGATATATACTGGCAAGTCAAAAGCTCTTATTTTCACATGCTGCAACAGTATCATTAATTCTGAAAATAAGCATCAACTTAGGTTCCCAAAAAAAGGGCAAAAAAAGCTTAAAAAATCCCCCAACAACAACAACAAATAAACCCCTCCATCTTTTACTTCAGCATAACAGTACTGTTTTCCTATTTGGCCACACCCACCAAGGGAGTTACTTTAGTGGCTTATTATTCCCGAAACCTAAGATTTAAAAGTTGAAGAAACATTTACAGTTGATAGTTTCAAACAAAAAGTAAGTCAGTTACAAGCAAAGTCACCTCAATACTGTGTATTACCTCCTTATTCAAATCGATGGCATTGATGCTGTCTATTCATGCATGTCTATGGAGATGCATATATTTTTGGGCAGCACAGTATTTTCCCAGCATCCAATAGTGCTTTTATATCTAATGATCTTGTTAGGGTTTCCACTGCAGACCAATTTACATGGAGTTGTAGCATGGCCATTTTAAATCTTCAGTGCGGAGGCTGATTTCAAACTGTATGGGTGGGGTATTTTTCTGTCGATATGCTCTGTTCCGAGCTCAGTTTGCATGTTACAGCAGTAAAAAAAAAAAAAGAGAAGTATTTATTTTATTTGCAGTGTCATGACACGGACATACTTAGGTTTTTTGCAATTTTTACATTATCTGTAAGATCATCAGCTGGCAGAAAATGCAGGAGTGCAGTACATGGCACATACAGACACATACCCACCCCTTCTTGCTACCTCTTTCGTCTGCCCCATCAATGCAAGCTACACACAAACCACATCCTCAGTTGCCATAAGTGCACACAGTGCCATGAAATTAATTTGTATCAATTCAGAAGCTGTACCACTAACTAGAACTGGAATGCCTTTGTTATGTGTACATCAAGACCCAAATGCAAGAAAAATACAGGCATAATTGAAGGTAAACATTTTGAATTGTTGATTTCCTAACCCAGCAAAAGTTACACAAAGCAACCTTGCCCTAAGTGCCCAAATTCCACTCTGTCACAACTAACAATTACACCAGTAAGGAACAAACTTCAGTGCTTTAGTGCTCACACAGCACTGTAACAACTTGTCCACAGCAAACCTCAAAAGCAAAAAGCTGTATGTTTAATACCAAACAAGTTTACTAGCTGCAGCTATGTGTTCACCAGGTCAGTGGAAGGTAAATATTATTTCTATGGGCCATTGCTGCAAGATAAGCTGTGCGAAGAATTAAGAAATTCAAGGTAATAAATTAATTTCACATATACCTAATATATCCTACTGCTCAAACTCCAAGAGTAAAATCATTACCTTATAAATAGAAGTGTTGCCAAGCGTTAACCAGTTAACAGACTTAGAATTACAGCATTGTGCTTTGATTAACTACTAATGTCTTACTGAAAAAAAATTATTTCTGAAGTAACACCACCAAGTTGTTTGCTTATTTCTTCCCCCTCAACAGTAATATAAATTCTAAAGCAGTGAAACAAAAGCAAAAAGAGTACATTGAAAAAAAACCCCAAAAAGTTGGGGGGAGGGGAGAAGGGGTGGGACAGAGAGGGCAGAGGGAAAAGGGAGAGGAACTGTGCCCTGAAATACGATGAGGAATAATCATATGCAATAAACTATAAAAGCATTCTGAACATTACCTTCTGAGACAGCACTGAGAAGCAACACACTAAATTCACAAAACACACAGCTGCAAAACCTCATTTGCAGATGTTGGGCTGCTTTTTTTTCCTCTGTGTGTGTAGAGAGATGTTCGCATGTGTGTGTGTGTGTGTATATATAAAGTATTTCACTGTAAGTTCTCGTAAAGCACAAAACAGCATGGACAAGTTCTATTTTAGGAAGCTTTCTTAAACGTTTAAGAACTTAAGCAGGTAATTCATTAAGGCTTTCAATCACAGTTTTTCCATTCTCTGCAACATTTCTGAATGTCAAGCATGCCGACTATGCCCAGGCCCAAGTGAACACACTGCACTTCAGAGATCCCTCACCAGCCAGGCTGAAGCTTGCTTTACAGCAGCTGAGACTCAGGATCTACTGCGCTGCTTAAATCGCACGCAGCTTTGGCTCCATGACACCACCAGTCGCAGACTGGCAGAGGACAGTGCCGAAGGCCAATCTGTGCATAGCCAGTGTCTTAAAAATACCTTCGTTTCACCTTCTTTACACTAAAGTACACAGTACCCCTGAAGATCAGTCCATCCTCAAGTGTAATTTGTGATGATGAGCTTATCTTACACGTAGCAATACGACATCTGACTGCTAGCAGTTTAAAAGAAGGATCAGAAGATCCTAAGTTTAAAGATGACATGTCAGCTGTTGCTTCATTACTCCAGTAGTTCATTTTAGAGTTTTCTGCAGTTATCATCATTAAAAGCTATTTCCATTACATATGTGATAAATCCAACTTCGAAATACACTGCAACTTGTACTGGCCTGTCCCTGTCAGCATAGAAAAACAAACATGCATAGTCAGTACAATAAAAGTGGCATAAACATAAAGCATGAGTTGATTTGCACAGTGAAGACACTACTTGTCTCCTCTTTTCATTCATTTACTTTTTTAAACATAAAGGGCAGAAAGTAATAGTCTATGTCAAATGAATACAAGCACAAGATGACTTTTTGTGTATTTCAAACCTTTCAGTCAGGAAAAAGAAACTAAACCCAAAATCCAATCTTTCAGCTGTCTGTTGGTCCAGCTTATTTTGGTATGAAATGCTGAGCTATCTCTGTGGAACATCGATGCAATGTATCACCTAAAAGAGACAAACATTCCACCTGCTCCTTATAAATACAATATCAAAGGACATTTTACCAACGCTGTCAACTTTGATCTCATAATGGCACAACATAAAGCAGGCTTCAGAATTTGGCAGGTCAGGACATTGTGGAATCATAAGATGAACCCTGGTAATTCTGTTCAGAACTACTCCGTACATGTACTTCTCCTCTCCTTGCAATTTAATCAAAGACTTAGAACCTTTGGGCCAGTCCTTCACCTACAGTGAACAAGGCACTTTCCCAGAACTCCAAAAATAGACAGAAATTTACCCAAATACAGAAAATTATTCTGTGTTAGATACTCTGAAAAAGAAGGGCCTGGATGGACATCAATCTCCAGACTCATTCCTGAGCTCACTGCTGGCCTTGGGTACAGGAGGGTAGAGTTAAGAGCAGAAAAAAAATTTAAGAACAAACCCCACCCCTACTTAGACTCTCTAGTAACAGCTTCAACACTCAAATGCTGAGCAACTACTTCAAAACAAACCAAAACCTCTGAAATTATCACTCATAGGATAGCAAGCAAGCAAGCCTGCAAGGAAGAAAAGTCTGTTGCACAGGCTGTTGCCAGTTTATTTTTTTTCCTACACTATAACTACAACTTGCAAGACAAATCTATCAGCTACTAAGAAAAACATGAATTGCATAGACCAAGAACATCAATCTGCTTGCATCACAAAATATTAGACTTTATTACTACTTTGAAAGAAATTAGTGTATGTACCACATGCACAGACCAACACCCTCTCCTCTCACCACTCTTCTCAACAGAGACCTCAACATGCCACCAGGGCGATACGCGTTGCTGCACCTTCCACCGCAGCCCACGTCCCTGTCCATCCCACCCGCACCCACACCACTTCTGTGGCACTGATCTCCTCACTGCTATCTCCGACCCGGCTCCACCCCACCGCTGTCAGCACCATGCCTCCCACCCCCCACCTATCCACGCATGCTGCTAACCCCTCAGATTCCTTCTGGATCACCTGAGGCCAGCTACCAGGCTCACACTCCCATCCCAGCCACTGCCATCCCATAGATGTACTTTAAAGGCCACGTCTTTTCCCCGTTCTTCTCCATCTGTCTGCCTGCCCTCCCGCCCTTTCTCAGTTGTCCCCAACACTTCTGCTTCTTCCAGGAGCACTTTCACTTCCTTCTCTCTTCCAAACCTGTTTGGGCCCTTCATGACTAATTCCTCCATTTGGGCTCTCCCTCATTAGTACTGCCTCAGTCCCTGCTCACTGGCTTGCTGTTTGCCAGGACATTCCAGCACAGACTCACGTGCTTCCTCCTTGCTCCTTCTGTCCTCTTCCACAGAAGATGCCCACACTTCAGGCTTTCATATCCTCAGTTACAACAGATTCATCTCCAGCCACTAAGCCTGTAACTTGTCCCCCTCTGTCTGTTCAATGACTGCTGCTCTCCCGAAAGTCAAAGGATGCCAACACCCATGCCAAATGTCTCGCATGTGAGGTTCAAGTGCCATTCTTCTTCAAGGACCTACACAGTTCCACCCTACTCTCTTTTCTGTGGGCAGTGACTCACCCTCCCTAATACATCTTTTACATCAGTTTTCCACTTACGACTTTGTGTTCTGACGCTGCATTTAGAACTGGTTTTTCACTGTATTTTCATTCATTCTTAAATTATATTTTTCACAAATGACGGAAAATTATTTTCTAAAACTAAATCCATCACCCAGTTTTCTGCAGTCTTTTTCCCCTAATGCATATGTGTACTACATATTGCTATGTTCTAATTGGTATGTATATTCCTCAAGGCAGGAACTTGAGATTTTTATATGTGCGCTTTTATGTACTTTTAAACAGTGCCAAATGTTCTAACTTCAAATAATTTCTAAGAGCAAATTATCATTATAAAGTCAAGATTCACCTTTTCAAAGAGTCAGTCCCTCTTTTCATCAGAGGTACAGACAGAAGTTGAGAAATAGCTTCTTTCCCATGAGCTCCAAAAGTAAACTAATCCCCTCTTCTGCCTACCCAGAGTTCATCTCTTAAGTTAACCAAAAGGACCATCAAATAAATGGTAAAGCTATGCTAGTAAAGAAGCTAACAAGGCATAAATCACATGCCACTAACCTCTAGCCTGTGTGCCTTTCTGAGGCACACATTTCCAGCCAATGTTATGCATTTACATTTAATAACAAACAAGAAGCATAATGACAAATAGAATTCAAGTGCTGCACTTCTCTCTCCATTTCTCCACAAGCAACTGGAAAATAAGTAGGCTATGCAGACCATCAAATTAAAGGGTAAAGTCCTCAGAGGTGATGCTCACTTCAGTGACGTATTCTTCTTACAGGAGTTAGTCTCTTTCTACACCTGGGAGTGTAAGTATGATTTGAAAGTTTTTCAAACTCACTTTCCTCCAGCATAAGCATGCTGCTTTGTAGCACACATTTTACCATTCTGCAAATAGAAATATACTCCTTCACCCCCTCAGGGCAATGCTGAAGTGAGTAGATTTTCCACCAGAGAAGCACAACATAACTGTGACTCTTTAACTCCAAGAGCAGAATTTGAGCCACACTGCTAAATCCTTAAACCTGTTACACAACAAATAAGCATGGATTACAGCATGGCTGTTTCATTATGGGATGTTTTGTGATGCTATTCCTAACACACAAACGCCATTTGTCTTGGCCACATACATAAAGACTATTCTCCTATTTCAGGTTATCCATCTTTACCATTGCTTTCAGCTCTCTGCATCTCACCCATTTATTACTCATTTACTCCCTATTTAATGTATTTCTACACTGTAGACAGTGCTAAATAATCATGATGTAACAGCACAGTATTATACTTGCTCTATATATAAACAACTGCTACACTACAGTTACCTGACACTTCTTACTACCTAAACAAACCACTTAAAACTACATATTACCTTTAGTACTCCATGGCTACTCCACTTGCAGCACTAAACAAAGAGCATACAAATAAAAAGAAGCAATCTAGGCCAGGGAGGCCTATATTTCAGCAGAAATAGCAAGCGTAAGTTGTAGAAAATGCTTGACTAAAAGCACATTTTTAGGCAGGTGTAATCTAATTTTGGCAGGTTTACAACAGTCAGCTACAATGTTTGCTAATACTTTAGAGGATTTGGGATTTTATTTTTTTTAAACGTGTTAAGATAAGCACACCTGTATTCACTTCCTTAAGTAATGGGTACATTTACCAAAGCTACTGCTTATAAACTGAAGAGATGATTTTCTCAGAAGAAAAAACTTGCCATATTTATAAGAAACAAACAGCCTCAATTTGACCAACAGTAAAAATAACACAATCTTGAAAGAAGAACACACGCATTATTACTACCGTGTATGGGGTCAAAAGTACACCACCTTATCTATAATCTAGTATTTTCTAAAAATGAGGAAACTTTTTCCTTAAACCCTTGTATCAGGTTTGTATTCAAGCAGGACAACTCCTTTCAATATCACAACTCTGAAAATACAGGTCTACAACTGAAAGTATTGTTCCTCATTCTGTCACATTTCTTTTTTGACAGACTTTCAAGTATCTCTTGAACTTGATTAATTCAAGCATGATTCATTCAATTACCTTATAAAATCAAGGTGTTAATTAAATACAATGTCCAAAACCAGGTATGGATAAAACTTGCAGAGAAAGCACAATAAAAATGGTTATTATAGTGCTGCCAACTCGGAGCACTAAACCTCATGAGTCAAGCACTCAAATATCATGGTACATCCATCAACTTAGGAGAGGTTTTTTCACCGTAACTTGGCTGTGGATTCTCTTATTTGTCTTTTGAGCTTTTATAGAACACTCAGTCGTATCTCAAGCTTGTTCAAATAACCACGAAGTCAAGGAACTTTCTGTCTTCACAGGCTTACATCTCTTTTGGAACCACTGGACAGCAGAAAAAGGGGCTTTGGGAAACGATCCCTACCTTCTCCACTGACAAAACCATAAGTGGGAACACCGTAACTGAAGCAAACAAATGTGGTATTCCTTTGCTCTGCTGCTTCACTCATAAAATACTCCTCAGAAGGTTACAACAGCTTACCTATAAACATCTAATGCAGGGGGTCAGAACAATCCCTCCACATACGCACTCAGTGGATGGATGGTCAAATGCACAAAGCATGAGCAGTCTCCACTTATTCCATGGGATTTAGAGGTTATCAAAAAATTAGGCAAAAGAAGTATCTTCTGCCAGAATGTTTGTAGTATAACCCTGAATATAAGTAGAATAGATGGTGACAACACCATTGTAAGACAAAACAGCTCTGAAGGAGGTGACAAACCCCATTATGTCTCACTGGGTTTGTCGTTTGCAGAACTGTGTCTGTCTTGGGTACAGCTAAAGGCACTTGCAGCATCTGCTAACACCGAAACCAGTAAAAGGCTGTTTCAGCCCAAATTGTTAGGTATTCCATAAAGGAGAGGTCAACAGACCAACTCTCTGAGATACAGCAATAATGCTGGAAAATACAGTCCAGAATAGCCTCTGTTTCATCACTTATTCTCTAGCACATTATCAGCTTGGAACTTATGAAGACAACATTCCTTCATATGCTTCAGATAACAAACCAAAGGCACAAAGGGTGGTCTCATGCTAGAGACTAGCATGAGATGCTTCCTCATCCTGCCTTCTAGATGACTGGAACAACAGAGGCTGGTCCAGCCTCTGAAGTGGTGTTTGGCCACCAACAGGCCCAGTCATTGGTCAACATGATACCTCTTGCACAAGACAACTGCTCTTTGGGAACCCCATTACAGCAGTTGTATACAGCTCATTTAATCAACAAGTTTCTCTCATCTCAGGGCTAGCAGAAAGACTACCAGCTTACAAGAGGTTTCGACCCACTCAAGGCTTTGGTTACAAACTCAGGGTGAAGTTCTAATCTGAGTCAGACAGGTGTCCCTCCCGACTTACTGTGATGACTTCTGCACTCACTGCACACTTATACCCATACAAGAAGGTAGATGCCAGCCCTTCAGTTTTTGTTTTGAAGTGCAAGACTGACATTTATTTATGCCTGAGCCTACAAGGTGTACATCAGCTGGAAATCGAGGCATCCAAAATTTTAAGAAGTTCCCAGTTTGCTTAGCACTTCACCACTGTCTAACCAATTCACATAAGGCTCAATATTTGCAAATGGACAAACTCCAGAAAGAAAAGCTCATCCAGGCTAAGAAACCGAAAAGGCTCAGATATGACCTCTAGCTTAGTCATTGGACTGCAAACTGGTCAAACTGGGAGAGTACCCCAAGAGGCTTCTGATGGTCCAAGCACTGTCAGAGGAAAGATACGGTATGGAGCACATGAATCCTCAGCCTGACCTAGTTCAGACTCTCGTGTGTTCCCATGACTATTAGTAACAAATCCAAAGCCATCTGCTGCTGTACGAGAAAAGGGCGAAGGCCTCCTCACATTCAGCCCAGACACCTCCAGCTGAAGGGTGGGGAGTCACTTTTATGTGGCCGCAGAATTTCAGGGCAAGGCTTATCTTTCACGGCAAGTTGCAAAACAGCTGGCGCTGCAGGCACCCAGAGCACAGCCACCATCTCTGGCACAGCAGCAGCAACACACCTTGGCAAGGTAAAGAGGACTCCCTTCCCTTCCTTTTTATGAACATATGCAAGCGGTCACCAGTGTCCAAAAGAGCTGACAACACAACTTTCAAACTGGGAAGGCAAATAGTGCTGATTCCCTGGAAGAAAACAAAACAAAAAAAGCTCCAAAAACATACACATCTCCCACTCTGCTACCTGCTCTATTTGTGTGTCACTACTTCCCACCCCTCCTGACAGGCTGTCAGGAACACAGACACCTCCCTTACTACAAACCAGACACTGCCACTGCTGCCTACAAGAGGCTTCAGAGACATCTTCCTTGTGCCTCCATCGAACAAACTTGAGAGAACAACTCATACCAATTATCTTGTAGCCAAAGGGAAGGTACAAAAACCAAGTTAATAAACTTTGTTAACTAATGACAGGGATTTTTCAAATCTTAAACAATGACATATAAAAAAGATGTCAGTAAGATTAAAGAGCTTTCAGTACACAGATTTTTTTGAGTAAAGGGAATTATACTATTAAGAGAGGACATTAAAAGTGTATTTGCACACATACCAAGCTTCACAGCTTTCACTGCAAAACCAATAGTTTCTCTGTTTGAAACACTGAAGCTCATCTGTAAAAATTTTGCAGCTAACAAGCATTTGATTTCACTTTCCAGCAACAATACAGCCATCATATTACAAATACCATCAAATGAAATTTTAATTATTTTCTAAGAGTCAGTTGGTAGCTGTTAATGAAGGCAAACTGTCAGGGAAATCCTGCCAAAAGAAAGTAATGACCAGATGTGTACCAGTGTAGCAAGGTCTAACTTAACTGAATAACAACTTTAAATCATTAAAAGAGTTGGACAACTTTAAATCATTAAAAAAAGTTGAACTCATCTATTATCAACCTTCATCCCAGCATTTATTTTAAAGTATATCTCCCACAAAATAATCCATATAAGCCCTTGACCAAAGTAGTTTAGAAATCATGAAATATCTGTTAATATCTAAATAAGAGAAAGAGCAGTAATTTTACAGACTTGCACATTCAAATCTCAAATTCTTTAAAGTAACTTCCATTAATCTCTCTTTACAGCTTTTTCAGAGTTCATAATGCTTCCCGAAGCTAAAATAAAACAAACTGCAGAGATGTCAGAAAGTTATAGATGCATACTTTAATTACCCTATATTAATAATGTTTGTCATCTACATTAACATTGTAAATGAAAACAACACATGCAGATCCAGAGATGTGCTTGCAATAGTTTGTACCCTTGGCCACCACGCCTGTGCGGCAGCAGCTAATTATGGGGGTGAGCTATGCCAATATGGAGCTCGTGCCTGTATTGCAAAAAAGAGCAATTCATAGCCCAGCTTAGGTTTAACTGCACAAAGTGGGGCTTGGAGAAAAGACACACATTTTGTACTGATATTATTAGAGTGGGATTTTTCAAAAACTGAGGAGAACTATGCTTCTGAATACATCAAATAACCCGAAAGCGCAACTGAACCAACGCCTCTTTTATCATGTTGCATTTCCTCATAAGGGATATGCAATCCAAAAATATTTAAACTACTCCGATAACCCCCTGACACAAACATACGAAACTCCAAGGCATAAAAACTCAACATATCTTCAGCACTGCACAGAAACATCAAGTTTAAAAGCTATATCATTTGTAAAAGCATCCTTATTAGAAGAATGCTTATTGCTTCACTGGCTCATATTCCCAAGTCTCTGGCCTATTGAGCAAGTAAGTGAAACAACATCTATGCATTTTATAATTAACTTATCTCCATGTTTTTGTTCTTGTTCTGCATTGATGAAAGCACTAAAGGAAGAAATGCAGCTGCTGAGCACCGAAGGCGCTCCTCATTTAAAGAACTTGCAGAACAAAGGCTGAAGTCAAAAGTTGTCACATTCATTCAGCACAATAAAATCTTTCCAGGGAGAGTTGCCACAATCATCAATAGTCAATCATAAAATGTGCAAAAAAATCACAGTTCTTCAGCCTTCAATTCCAGCATCCACAGGTAGATTTTCTGCTAGTGTTACACTTATTTTTATCTATAATTATTTGAACGAGTTCTCTAAAGAAACACAACCAACAGCTGAAAAACTACATGTAAGGTTTTAATTATTCTCTTAGCGTCTTCCACGAAGTTTGTTCTAACATTTTTCCAGCTGGCCAAGAAAAGCAAACATGTGTCAAGGTCAGAGAGAAATAGTTGGTTCTTGCTTCATTTGAATTCCAGTTCTGGGCAACAAAAAAATCCAGCAACTTAAACAGGAAACTGGCTTAATAGTTCTAAATTCATCTTTTCCATGAATGGAGAAACAACATGCAGTAAGTCTGTCTGCTCCTGCTTGTTTCATCAATGAAGGAAAGAAAAGAAATTTTTATAAGCCTCAGATTTGGTCTTGCTGAAGCAGATCTGCAAGCAGTGGCTGATTTAATAAAGCTAATCCTCAGTGAAGCACGTGATATGTAAATTGCAGACCACAGTAGTGTGCTGCTTTCCTAATACTACAGTGTTGGTTTCTAATGTGTACTGGAACCTCTCGTACAAAACTTTTGAGGATAATCAAGTGGAAGTGCTTCCAGGTCACCATTCCTTGTAGTACAATTTAGGGTCATTTCAGTGACATTGCAAGCACTCTGTGGCTTTACTATGGCTGACTCCAAGCTTATCTGCTACAATGGGTTTCTTCTAAAAATCAATTTTATCATAATAAATTCCCTTTTGTGACAGACACTGTTCATATTTAGTATCAAAATAAAAGAGCATGCACAATCATGAGGACACTTCCCTAAAATCTGAGCCACTATAGCAGTGATTCAGATGAAAAAATACTTTTTCTAAAATCAGAGTCATCCTTCATCTGAAGAAAAGTAGTAAGAGATGGGACCAGTACCACAACTTCAGAGGATGCAAAGTGATTTAGAAGTAGCCAAGAGCATCCTTCTTTGAAAATGTCTTCTTGACCTCATGCTTTGAGTAGCCCTCTTATTCCAAAAGTCCTATGTCATAACCTCTCCCATTAGTCAGCCTGAACTGTAATGTTCTACTCTGATAATATCTTGGTTTAGTGAATTCCATAGGTCAAACATCTTTGAGAGGTCAGCTCATTGCCACATGAAGATGTTTCTTTTCACTCAAGCCTTGCTCCAACTCCACAGACTGTGAACAGGCAATACTGGGTTTGAATAGAAGTTCAGTGTAGAATATTGGTGAAATAACCTGAGCCTAAAGCAATCTTTCCTCAATGACTACATTTAATTTGAAACAGATGTTTAGCCAGTTTTACCATACAGTACATTTCATATACTTGCACGTGAAGAGAGGCACAATACAGACAGACAATGAGAGAGGCACAAACTGAAATTTTCAAAGCAGCTGAAGAGTCTTAGAAATGGTGTTATGAAGGTTGCTTTCAGCTATGCTTTTTGTAAGTCTCCTCATTGTTTTTTTTTATGCAAGAGTTAATCAGATAATTTAGTGATAAGCACTTAAGAATGCATAGCTAGAAAGGAAAAAAAAGTCTCTAGCACATAGGAGGATGTGGGGAAAAACAGCGGGAAGGAGGTTAGAGAGTGTGTTTTTGAGGGAAGTACTTTTTGGTCTACCCTTTAGTGCATGGTACTTCAGGATGCTTTAACTGCTACTTCAAAAATGCCCCGGTTTGTCTGGAGAGCAAACTAAAAGGTGTCTGAAACCAACAAATTTCTAGATATTACCCAGAACAACTACATAAAATGACACAGTGAATTTGCTTAAAATTTAATACCAAGAAATATCTAACATTGTCTGAGGAAATCCAGGATGTCCTGAGCTTCCCAGCATATCCATACTGTATGGAATTATTTCAGAATGCATTTAAAACTGCTCATTCATTAACATATTTTCCTAAAACATACAGTCTTAACATTTCTGTATTTTGTTGTATATTCCTGGAACAAAATTATCTGTTGCACATTATCCATGGTGTCCTAAAGAGGCCTGCATCTGAGAAAGCCTTATCTGCCTTCTCATTCCACATAAAACCATTAAACTGCTCCAAATGGTAAAGTCATCATTTTGCAATTATAACTCTAAATTAAGGCTTTTGTGTTGTTAATTCTCCAGGAAAACTTGCACCTATGTTTTACAATGAAAGGAAAAATATCAAAATACATCTTACTAAAAGTTCATGAATGAATCCATTGTATCACTGATGAAACGTGCATAAAGCCCAAATCCGTTCTATTTTCACATCAATTTTTTTCCTTCTACATGAACAGAAGTTGACCTAAAATGATTTTCCTTTCTGAAACCAAATGCAGAGAGTGAGCTGTGCTGTAAATACACGTTTTTTCAGACATCTTCAAAATAAAGTTATTAGGCATGGAACAAAAAGACATTTAAGCCATTAACTGAAACCTTAGACAACCCCCAGTTCTGCAAACACTTATGCAACTAACTTCACACACCTAACTAATCTGCTTAAATTCAGTGGAGCTACTCTTATTTTCAAAACCACTCATACCTTTTAAGTGTGAGTAGAATCATGACACAGTACATTCAACAAAAACCGAAATCACAGATTTGACTGTGAAACTTGAAAATTTCTTCCAAAAAGACAGTACTTAAAACACATGATCAAATTTTACTCATATGTTCCAAGAAAAAATACCTAGAAGATTCAGAATTACTTAAAATTAAACCTGAAATTTCCCAAATGATGTGCAAATATTTTGCAAACGCTTAATTGGCTCTGGAGATACTAACTAGGTTACTAATTTAGGTAACGAATTTTCATGTCCCAGGTATCTCTACAAATCATCATGTTTAAGTGCTTAACAAGGAAAGCTGGCTTTTCAAAGTGCTTATCATTGCATTTCCCGTTGACTGGAATGGGACTTCCAAGTACTCAGCTCTTCTGAGTAAGGGAACACTTCATGCCAGACCACAGGAGTGCAAATTAAGAAATCTATAATTAGGTCATCCAGATTTTACAGTTTTTACCTGAATAACTAATTTTTGCGTTGTACTAGAGATGACAAACTATCACACACAAAAAAGCAGAAAAAAACCAAACAAAAACAAACCCCTAGAAATTATGACAGAGTAAAATACAAAGCACACGCCCTTGCTATGAGAGAATGCCAATAAAAGACTGGAGCTTTGATCTTCTTTTCAACAGTCACTCATACAGTGGCAGAAATACCCTTAACACTCCAAAATATATTCAGTCAAGACTACAAGATGCCAGTGCTTTCTCAATAAGCATTAAATAGAGGATGACTTCACCTGAGAAGTCCTTTAATCCTTCCTGTATTACTTTGTTGTCTAAGCACATAGCAAAAACTCTCCTATCGTACCTCTCCCTGGATCCGTGGAGAGCATTCTCTACAACTTGGATGCAATAAACTGCAGTTCATTTTTCAAGTGTGGAATCAATATTGTTAAGTGGGAATCTGGGTGGGTTTTCCTCCCCTTGTATGAATGCTTGTAACCATTATTGAATCATTTCTCATCTGCTATCTTGCATAACATCAGCATTTGCTCTTTCAACTTTCACCTTTGTTTCTGCTGCATCTCCAGTTTCAGAACCTGCTTCCAGACTCATTTTGGAGGCATTTAGTCATAGCAGAGTGGTAAGATCATTTCTTTGGGATGCTCACTTTGTGCTGTGCTAAAGAAACAAAAAAGAAAAAGCACACCAAACATATTAAAAAAAAAAAANAAAAAAAAAAAAAGAAAGTCACTTCCTGCTGATACTTTCATTGATTTTTTCCCTCCTAAAATTTAGGGTGTTAGTGACTCAGCTCCCAAACGAAACTGATGCTGGAAGGCTGTCAGGAAACTATATTTATCTGGCAAGTTATTAAGTGTTGCAAATGTTTATGTTGTAATTTAGAGAAATTATCTGTTACCAATACTTCAACCGTCTCAATCACTGATTTCCTAACATTACACACCCATAACTGAAAGACAGATCAATAAGCATTTGATAATCACCAAACAAAAATTGCCCTTTTATAGTATTGATCAGCAGCTTTTTCTACACGTGCAGTAGTTCGAGGGAGTAACAGGCACTTGGCAGTATCAACACTGCGCTGACAGAAAGAGAAACTGGCTGGCACTCGTGCAACATCGTGTTAGTAGAGACCACGTCCATCAAACACTGACAGTTTGGCAGATCAGACGCTCTCTGCCATAATGTCATAATGACTTCAATTTACTTCTCAGCAGCACCCAAAGGCTGCGATTTTATGAGCTATCCAAGTCTCTTCTCTTCAAGAACAAGACTCTCTTGCTTTTGCAGCCTTGACAGCTTCATATATTTCCTTAAAGTTTCCTAGTAGGCATAACCAGAACAGTAAGAAACACAAAGCTGTTAACTGGTTTCCTCATAATTTATATGAATAACTAAAGTTTTATTTAGCAATTAAAATTTCACTCTCAAAATTCGAGCAGTGGCAAGTTTCAATTACTGAAAAACAAACAGAAGCAGAAGAAGGAAACCTCATAAAACCCACTACGGTAGTGACTTTTGCAAGCCCAAGGCCACCAGGGCTGCCTTCACTCCTAACTGAAGAGTAAGATGCCAGCATTCAACATCCAGGAATGTGCTTCCATGCACCAAGAGGAGGTAAACAGTTTGAATCAAGGATAGGCAGCAGCACAGAGATGAAGCCTGGTGCTCGCTCCTGTCCACTGTGGATGGAAGAAAGCCCAGGCAGCAGCGTGTGTTTAGGCACCAGTTGGAGAAAACACACATCACTGCATGAGATCACCAAGACACCATCAGCAACCAGGACATACTCAGGTTATTTCCTCACAGTTACTCAGGTGCTGAAACAGGGGCAATGATTGTGTCAGTCAACAGTTGAACTGAAACTGCTGTTTAAGTTTTGGCATTAAAATGCTACAGGTTCCTTAATCTGCACTGGCATTTTTAATTAAACAGGTACTTTTCTTTTCTTTTCTTTTCTTTTCTTTTCTTTTCTTTTCTTTTCTTTTCTTTTCTTTTCTTTTCTTTTCTTTTCTTTTCTTTTCTTTTCTTTTCTTTTCTTTTCTTTTCTTTTCTTTTCCACCTTCTGACTCCCCCAGGTCTTCTCTGGTGGCCAAGACAATGACTTAAATACTTTACATGGTCTTGAATAGCACAATTTGAATCTCTTTCTTTAAAAAGTAACAAGTAGAACAAAAAACTGCAGCAAACCTATTCTTTTGTATGAAAAGAGAGACTCAGAATTGAGAAACCAAACATGGGTTTCTGCATGAGATTTCTGTTTGCCACAGGAAACATTTTGTTCTTGTAAAGCACAGGCAGCTAAACCTACACTTCTGGTAAAGTGTAGGTAGAAAAACCTACCCACCTGAAAGTGAAGACAGGGGCAAGGAGGCAGGCTTTCCACTGGAGGACTTCAAAGCACTCCCCATCTCATAGAAAAATGTCTCAACGATTCCATGGAGGTGAGCCAACACCTCCAGGCTATATCCCTGCCCTCATGTCTCCACCTCTTCCACCCCTACCCCTCCACCAGGGCTCTGCCCTCCACTGCATGGCCACTATGACAAAGACAGACACCAAGAGACAGGAGCTCTTTCTTATGAGATTTGGCTGCTAAAGAAGTTTGGCCCATTGGGCTTAAAAGAAGAGACCCACACAGCACAAGGCAGATCTTCCATGTTGTTGAATGAACATAAAGCAATACCACTTTCGCTGCAATTTGCACCACTGCAGTGGTTACACCCTATGTGAAGGGGAAAAAAATAGCTTGATCTTACCTTCAAATTTTATTTAAAATAAAACAACTTTTCATTCACAGTAACAAAAAGAATCCTAAAGAAAAGTTTATATAAGCTATCTCGCTTACATCACAAGAAGTGATTGTTATATAAATATAGAGTAATTACATCTTAAACCCCCTGCTTTAAGAGACAGATCTCATTAATCTGAAGTAGGATGCAAACTCTTTCTGTCATGCTGCGCAACCATCCCAGATTATTAAATCTGTAAGATCGGGTACTGTATGACCTAGCTCAAACATGCAGACGCCTGCTACACTGCAGGATGCCTCACCTGTCAGTAACCACAGGAAGAGTAACTAAGCACAGGACAATCAAATCCGACTGCACCCCGGTGACTGCATCTAGTTGGTCTTGCCACACTTCAGCATACTAGCTGATTGCTACATCCCAACCAAATCCCTTCCTCCTCACCCTGGCAAAGTTACATAGGACATCTAGTGTGTTAATGATGTTTCTCAGCAGACCTGGTTTAAATCCAAAAGAAGAGACCCAAAAAGCCACACCTCTCGATATGGACTCAGCCACTCAATACCAAACTTTTCCTTTGAAGGAAGGAGTACAGCAGGCTGAGGAACCCACTCAAGCCAAGATCTCTTGTTAAGGTCACCTCTCCACAAACAGTCCCAATGAAGGGCCATCTCTGTCCCCAAGTGCATACACTGATGTGCTTAAAGTAACTACCAAAAAAACCAAAAACAACCCCCCCCCCCCAAAAAAAAACCCCAAACAAACAAACAAAAACCATAACAAGAGGAAACAAACAAACAAAACACAAAGCAAAACATTAAAATACCATTTTGGTTTACTCAAAACCTTTTATACTTGCAATACCATGTCCTTGATCTGGAATGTTCTAAACCAAATATTTCATATTAAAACGAGTTACCTCCTCCCACATATATCCAATGCTGATATGCATTTTGTAAAATTCATGCAATTTTAATGAGGAAGAGTTAGGGTTTGTTTTTTTTTCAAAGAAAACTAAGTAATTCTCACTGACTTCTTTGCTTTGCAACCTTTTAACCACACACGAGAGAAGAGTTGTCTTCGCAGTGACACCTGCAGTGACTCCCTCTAAGCACATATGCAAGCAGGCAGTGTCAAAACATGCTTCTTAAAGTGATGCCTGAGAGAAGATTTTGGCCAGAAGACATCCACATAGGAGTTGCAACATGAAAACTTGCGGAGGGGAGCGGGTATGTGCTACCCTGCTCAACCACTCCAGCTGTCACAATGGGGCATGTGGAGCAACCGGGCAACAAGATCTCACCTATGCTATGTCAGCACTGCATTTATTAAGCTGTTTTTCATTCGTGCAAGTCGGTATTCTAGCCTTCCTAAACCTTCTTTCACATTCTCCTCACTGCTTAGAGAAAAATCCACAGAACAACCATTCCTGCCTCCTCCTTCTGTTCCTGACTCTGCACCTGCGGCTCTGCCATCTTTCAGATACCTGGGTGGAAGCATCAGCTGGGTCCTGAGCCCTTGACCTGCAGCAGGGCTATCCTGCACAATGGCATTGCATCATATGCCCAATGAGGCTTTTTAATCATCCTGATGATGACAGCTTCCCTTAGGGTAACTTCAATGGGCTGCCTCAGTCCTCTCTGACTGAGCATAAATCACAGCTGACTAGGGAAGAGTACCAAGTGCCTCAACGTCTTGGAAAAACACAGCCAGTGGGGAGCTGTAAAGATGCAGACACTTCATAGATCTGAAAACTACATCTGAGCATCAAATGCTAAATCTAGTGCTCGGAGGCACTGTGGATCTCTGACACTTCCAGGAGGACACTGAATGCATAAACTTATGGATAGATTACACACATTACACTGATACATAAATATGGTGGTTTCATGCAGTACACAAACTGTTTCTCCTGCCCTTTAACATGAACCACCTGCTTTTATACCCTAGTTAGGAACACTTCAGAAAAAAGCAATGATAGGAAAGCAATGATTTGAGCTCCAAAATTAGGCAATAGCGAATCATTAATTGTCTCTGAAACTAAACCCCAAATTGTACAGACTGACCCACATGATCAAATCTTTGCAGTCAGCTCGGTAGACTTCCAAGTGGCCACCAGCATCTGCCTATAAAGATCAGCTTGCCAGACCAAGGAGGAGTGTTAAATTACAAGCTTTGTACTCATGGCAAGCATGTTGATTAAATAAATAAGTAAATAAAGATCCATTTTATTACAGGCAGCATGGCAGCCTCATGCAAAAGCTTCAAAACCGCTTTTCATTTTGAGCTCACTTTAATATTAGTTAAAAAATATCAAATCAACAGCATCTTTTAATGTTTAACCAAACAGCTACATTTGTCCCTGGTAAAACTCTGCCACACTGGAAAAGAACCAACAATTCATTTGGTTGAATGAATTTGGCTTTTAACCTAGACAGTAAAATTTACTAGTATAAAAGCTTAAATCCCAACTGGCAATGTAAGGATGCCTTAGGGTACATTCCGCTTCTTGCCAACACCACATATCCACCTTTAAAGCTTTAAAATAAATCTCTGACTTTTGTTTCCACATGTATAGGCATATACTATGTTTATACTACAAAAAATCAACACTGACTTGCAAGGGTTAATAATAGGATGCTTGCTAATACATAACATCAAAACCATAGAGGAGTACAGATAACCTACTTCAGCAAATTGGAAATAGGAGAAGGAAAAAAAAAATTAAATCTGCTCTTTACCAAGATAAAAGAAGCAGAAATATTGAATGACTGCAGATTCTGAAGTCACTCTACTAAATTGTATTGTTATCTTTGGCATTAACTTCATCATACTCTTACTACTATTCTAGCAAGCACCTTTTTTAACAATACTTAGCTAGGTGTTTTCTGTCATACTTGAGGAACTACAGAAAACAATCTGTTTCTAAACCCATTATCAAGACAATATTGCCTTCATTTTCCCATTACCCAGCAAGGCACGTACCATTTTCTGTTAACAACTGACTTGCTGTTTAAACAAATATATTCAGAGCATGCAGGTCTATGTCCTGTATAAACAGAGAACCAAAGTGGCCTGATCTACACCCCTGAACTTTCCATGTCATTGGTGGAGATGGCAAAGAGTTGAGGAGAATCCAGCTCACAATGCCACAAAGAAGGCAAAGGCACATCACCTTGCACTGCCATAAACACGAAGTGTTCCACATCACTATGTGCAGCCAAGGAGGCACCTGTACCTACAAGGCTGAAGGTATTCTGTTTACCTGACTTTAAACAGTACCAACAACAGACATGAAATCAACAAGGTCTCATTTTTCAAATCCTGACTAGGTAACACCGACACCTTTTATTTTACTTTTTTTTCTTTGTGCATGTGCATGTGTATGTATGCGCCTGCACCCGGGCAATGCCAAGCTTAGGGTGTCTGAGTCACGCTATCACCCTCTGGGGCCAGGCTGGGCCACCACTGCTAACACTGGCAAACTCCTATTCACGAGAAAGTGCCTGTGAGGAGCCAATTCAGTTTTGTTATGCCTCAACAATGGTTGGCAGGGGCACGTGGGGAAAGAGTGCACATGTGCCATGTCCAGGAGGCAGCTGGGAGAAGATGGAGGAAAGCCTTGTCTCTGGGGGAGACTTTGCCTGGCAACCATTTCACGTCTCCCATGGGGCAGGCAGGCAGCAGGGGAACACTGCAGACACTGTACCTCAGAGACCCTCTCCAATCGATGGTGAAAGGTCTCTACCAATGGACTGCAGTGGGACATGGGACTGGGCCAGCGCTCTCCTGTCAGCAGGCGGACTTTGGGAGGAGCCAGGGGCAGAAAAAGTAACTGCGCCACAAGCCTCGGGGGCTTTCTGGGGGGGCTGTTCTGTCCTTTGCCTTTTGACTCCTTGGGGGGGCTTTTAAAACTTGCTCTTTGAGTGTGGGCTTTTGTTTTTGGGGTCTTTTTGGTCTTTTGCTTTTAGGGACTTTTGGAGGCTACGCTTTTTGCCCTGGCCTTTTGGCTCCCCTGCCTTTGCTTGCTCGCCCTCACATCCGTCCTGCCTCCCTATGTCCCTGACCACCGCCCTGCCTGCTTCGTATCCATGTCCCTGCCTGAGCCCCCTGCGCCCAGCCCTGCCCGCCTCCGAGCCTGCCCACCGCCCATCCTTGCCATGACCCTGTCCAGGCTCTGGCCCTCCTGCCCGATGCCCCTCACCCCGTGTCGCTGAGGGAGCTGTCCAAAGGAAGGCAGCGTGCACAGCCCCGCCTTGGGGACATCGACGGCACTCCCTGACCTCCACTGGTAACGCCCTTTTTTCCTCTGTCTCCCCCTCTCCCCCCCATTTTTCTTCCTCTTGCTCTGTCTTCTCTAGCCCTCTTTAGTAGAGTAACTCCTTTTTATTTTGTTTTTTCATTACGAATAAACGGTTCTCAGATAGGATGTTTGTCTCGTTTGACTTCATTTTACTTCCTGACCATCTATTTTTAAAAGGACTCCTCGCAGTTCCCCACAGTGGAACGCGACAGTGCCTCTCAAGTCAGCGAGGCTCCCCAGATGAGTAAGAAGTGCTCACTGATGTCAGTGAAGATTACCCAGTGAGGGCTTTGAAGTTGCTGTTTTGTAGTGGGGTACTGTACGTGTGT
Organism: Chaetops frenatus; assembly: GCA_013400775.1. Taxonomy (NCBI): domain Eukaryota; kingdom Metazoa; phylum Chordata; class Aves; order Passeriformes; family Picathartidae; genus Chaetops; species Chaetops frenatus. The sequence goes on along the minus strand of VZTR01029824.1, from coordinate 147,145 downwards.
GCACATGCACAGGAGCAGACATGACTCCCTAAAAGCCATGAATTCATCATCAACCTACAAGGCAGTGTGGCTTACGGAGAAAAGCAGTCGGAAAGTGAGATAAATGACCCTATGCCATGACCTCAAGGTAGAAATAACCTAGGCGTAGGCGGTACCTACGGATACCAAGATCAACATGACTCAGGGAATACGGGGCTGAAACACAGTATTCAAGAGGCACAAAATAGATGCCATGAGCACATCTCCTCCTGCCAGTCCAGTTCACTGTCATTCTGCACCACAGTGCATATTGACCACACCTAATGCCAAGCTCCAGTCTAACGTATGCTGATGTAAATTTAAACTAACACGACCAAAGTAACTGGAGAAACACCACCAAAATGCACAGTAACTGAGCAAGGTGTAGCCTCTTGGGTTAAGTTGATGCAGTGTCCTAAAGTGATGGAATTTACATCATTTTCTGACCACTGGCTAAGAGAAATTACGCCACTTACGTGTCCACGGGATGTGGCACCACTTCACTTCCAGTTGCACTGCTCAGGAAATATATAAAAGCAATGTTCACATCAGTGCATATTTGCTATGCCACACAGTTCTGACTAATAGGCTGAACTACCAAAACCAGAAAGTTGCTGCTGCTGTTTGCAAAAGGAAAATATCCTTGCAGGGAAAGAGAATTCCATACACAACACTTTCCCCGCAGGAACAGAGCTGTACTCACATGGTTATACCTATGCTATATAGCATGCTAAACCTTTTCCTCCTTGGTCACTCACCTCTTCCGTGACTTTTCACTACCCCTCTGTAAGGGACACAAAAAGAGAGGGCTAATGAACCATCCTAGTATTTTCCAGGTAGCTGGCAGGTTAATTTCTGGAATGACCCAGGGATGCTGGCATTGACCACATTTCTAGGCACCCATGGAGTGATGCAGAACCAGAGCCCCATAGTGCTGTTTTCCTGCAAGCCTGTGGCAGGAGTGGTTCTTGCACAGAAACCAGCTGAGTTTGGAGGAGAGCTGAGGATACTTCCACAGCATCACCATACAGCCTGTGTTCAGTACCAGGAAGACTGTGGCCAAGTTTTGGCCTTGTATTATGCATACACATTCAAATGCCAGATGAGGATCAAACGCCAAAATTGGTTCCCCCCCACTGTAGTAAAATGCACAGTAAATTCACTCTAATAACTTATTATTGTAAAGAGGACTGTGATAATTAACAGACATTTATTAGTTTATTAACATTTAATTTGACAGCAGATATGCTTTGGAGAACTTTAATGACCCCTTAATGGATCCATACAACCACATGCACACAGAGGAGATACAATCAAGTCCTGGAACTTATTCTTACTGTGTGTTTGTATACAGCCCAGAACAGCAGCAACAGATCATCAGTGCTACTGGGTGCCACCATATGACAACAGCTTATAATTATACTCTCTTGATAAATCATAATCTTCTGTAAGCCTAAACCGCTGACTCTGTGTCAGATAAAAACAGATGCCTGCTGTGTTCCCACGCACCTTTACCTGACCATCATGTTGTGGTTTGTTGTAGAGGATGACTGTTAGCATAAGGAACTGATCAGAGCTACAGAAGCCTGGAAAAGGGAACAGTTTCAAGTCCTTGTTTTATCTCCTTTATAATGCTAAAAACATAAAGCTACTACTTCTTTTTAAGAGACCTGAAACATTATACCCAGCACGTTCTTTGCAAAAGTAATCAGAGGTAAGGCTGTAGCAGTAAAAGTCACATGTAGAAAATGTGCTTTCAGGACAGATTCCTGATAGTATTCCCAGAAAATACAGGGGATGAACAACAGACTTCCCAAGAGCTTTTCCCTTTCACGGCTGTTTTTGCTGACATGCATCTTTCACAAACCCAGCCAGTCCTAACAAATTCTATTCATTAACAGCAATTTCTTTTTTAAGGAAGTTTGCTACCAGCGCCTGACATCCTCCCAATCCTTCTGTGCCAACAGCCGGGTTTCTCAGCATAGCTTCATCCTTCTCACGGGCCCCTTGCAACACCTGGATTGTTCCCATTTTCATTCTGAACACAAACCTGCTCCACTTCATATTCCTCCTCCAAAAACTCTTATGCTCAGCATGCCACATCCACCCACTCATCCCAAGTCTCTGCCACCTTCAAGTTTTGAGTGCTGACACCAGCTCAAGTTCAGAAGTGCACAACAGCCAGGAAAAAGGGACTACAGAGCAAAGTACCCCTGGGAAACAAGACACAGGAGAGGAGCCTACAATAAACAGTGATTTGTGCAGTAGAACCAAGTCTTAAGTCCCTTCAAGAAACTACATAGAAGAAAAATTCAGTTACCTCACACACATGTAAATACATGAGCTCAGCCAACCTCCTCTTCTTTTGTTTAACATCTCCTCTCCATAACCACCATCACTTTAATTTCTCCCAGGGCCACGCATGATGAAGCAGGACTGCACATGCTAGGCACCAGATGAAACACCAGGCATCTCCCATATCCTGCTCCTACACAGCTCTGCACACATCCCATCTCATTCTGGTGCTGCTGCAGGATGGCAGAGACCACTCAGCAGGCTAGTGCCACAGGAAATAAAACAAATCTTAGTCAGAACCCATTAACACATCCCAGACAGCAACATCCAGCAACCGGGTACAGGGACACCATGACCAGGGGAGCTCCAGCCACCACCTCAGCCTCACCACTCATGCAGAAAAGCATCACCAAAGGGTAATGATTCTTTTACTACCTTAACACAGATAACTACAGATTCCTGCCATGGTGATTTCTGATGAAAGAAAGACACCATCTATGGAAACTCTGCGCCCCTAGGTAAGGGGAAAATGGTTCTCCACCGTCAAAAGTCTTTCTGGACATCTACAGCTGCTCCATACACCCATTTTCTCGTTATTTCTGTATTACCTTGTCAGTCTTTTTTCCTGTAAGGTTGTGTTCGGCTCATCACACCCTGTTTTCTTCTTCTCCAGCTTTTGCTGTGTCTGCTGCTTGCACCAGCTCTTCATCACTTCTGAGCAAAAAGACTGACACCGATGCCAGATGTGAAATGGCTGAGAGAGCTTTACAAGTGAACCAGCTGATACTGGCATAGCTCCGCTATCCCAAACACAAGGTGTAATTACCTTACTTGTGGGTGGAATTACACAAGGAGTAATTTTGGTTATCTGGTCTTCAATAAACTTCACAGAGCTGCCATTAGATTCCACAAGAATTGAGTTATGCTAGGCAAAAACCATTAGACCCTAACAGCATGGGAGGAAAGTAGGGTGGACTGTGTGAAGAGCATTTTTATTATTCATCTGCAAAATTATTTTCCTATATTCACATACTGCTATACCTACATAGGCGTTTCTTTTTAAAAGAAGATTCATGTTCAAAACTTCATTTTGCGTATTAGAATGATAAACTGAGATTGTAGCCCTTCAAATACTGTTATCTTCTTCAAAGTGTAAAATACAATGAATAAAGCAGAATAAACCAGGTGTTTAAGAAAACAAAAAAATCTGTCTTATGTCTAGCATCTTCTTAGCTGTCAAGACTCTCAACTCTGATCATCATGTCCTTTTTCTTACATGTTGAAGAAAGTTTAGTTTAAGAGAGAGTGTTCTTCTTCCATGGGGATCACAGATGACAGAGACTGAACCAACTGATAGGTTTTTTTTCCTGTTCAGAAGAAGCACCAACTGAGAGGGCAGAATTCCCAATCCAATTGAGCCAGCAGGACAGTTGTATGGTCCCTACACACTCCAGAGTAACCTGCTCTGGTGTGTGAACTGAACTGCAGGAGAAAAGACTTGAACTAAAATTCAGACAAACTTCTTGACCCTGTCACTGCCCTGGGCTGCTCATGCTTCATCAAGTCCATTATGCTCTCTCTTCCATCCTTAAGGAGCACAAAACTCACAGAAGAGCCACGTTAAGCAAGTAACCATCTGTCTTCCTCTCCAGTCTGCTGATGCAAGTCCTGATCCTTGTGTACCAGTCTTAGAACCTGAAGGAAGCTTGGACAAGCTTTCTGCAAGGACAGAAGACCTAGTCTTTAGAAGGGTAAGGAATTAGCTTCATCTCTTTCATCTCAAGGTCCCAATTTTCTTCCCTTTCGCTGGCCTGCCAGATCAGCCAGTCCTGGAAGGACTCCTTTTAAGCTTGTATCTTCCACTCCTCTCACAAACCAAGTCAGCATTTCTCTTCTTGAACTTCTTGTTCTCTCCCTTATCTTCTGTCAGAGCCAAGGACACAAAAACAATTACGGGTCTCTCCACCAATCTTGTGCAGCACTCCACATCTAGCTAACAAGTTGCAAAAATGTGCACCTACTATTTCACGGCATTTCACTTGGCAAGTGTTGAAAAGCCAAATAAATGTCACTAGGTTATCTCAAGCTGTACATCAGGACAAGGTAGGAAAGAGTGTGGAAGTCACAGCATCTCCTGAGCTAGATAGCAGAAGATAAGAGTAATATCTAAAAGGTTCCATCATGGGTGTCATCTTTTTATGAGGTCTCAGAGGGGATGCCTTGATTTGCAACTCGATCCCTAGCTCAGAGACCTATGTGTGATCTGCAATAAACAAGTGGCAGTTAAAGGATTTTGTTATGCAGAGGTACACAGAGTTTCTTTGCAGGTTAGAACAGGACACACAAAAGCCGTCAGTCTATTGCATAGACTGCACATCATACACATTGTTATGAGTAAGAAATGCCCTGGGTTCTGCACTGAAACAGGAACACAACAGCAGGCAACTCAGCAGCAGGCATTTAAAATTTTCTTAGTGGCCTGCATGAATTTCACAGATTACTGTTTTGTACCATTTTTTCAGACTTTTAACAAGCCAAACCACCCCTTTACAATACCCAGGCTCCTTAGACATTGACTTCAGAATATAAAAAAATCTGAGGGGAAAGGCTGCCCACAATCTAGAAGCCACTTTTGAGCTCCAGACACCCTGCTTTTAAATGTATGAAACTTTGAGATGAAATATTAGCAATCCTCGCCTTTTGCACTGCTTACTTTTGTGATGGCAACCTATAATCCCTAATCAACCTAGAAAATAAATGACCGATAAACCAATCTGCTTGTAACTCCATTAACAGATTCTGGCTTCAGTATCAACAGGGTAATTTGCTGAGACTATTTTTAATCCCAACTGCTAAACCATTAATCCCACAATTTCCACACAGTATTTCCACCACCCCCCAAATTTACTCAAGGTTACCAACAATTTTGCGACTCATTAAAAAGCAGATAAATAAATAACATTTGCAAATACACACCTCCTGGCACTGGAGAACTGACAGACTTCGATTACTTGGTTGATCCCGTTAAAGCCATTACTTTCTAATTGGAAAGAGTCATTCAGAAGCAAAGCTGTGTGTCTGGCATGTCACTTGACACCTGGTATGTACCACTCACGATAAGATGAACTCTCCAATATGCTTGCCACAATGAAAAGAAGTGGGTTATTTCATCATACCACTGATAGTCGCAGCTCTCTACTAAAATCTGTTCAAATTTAATGGGACCAAAGTTATCAACATAAATTGTCATGTTTTCTCAAACTAGCATTAAAATACTCTCCATCATTATTGTCAATATAAATTATGCATTGAAGATCACAGCATTCATTACTGAGGTAGAATTTATCTGGAGGGAAAGCAAAGAAAAAGAGACAAACAGAGCAAATCTAATTAAAGTAAGTATTTACAGATTTCATACAGCTTTTCTCTTTAGCGATGAAAACACTTCTTTAAAAAAGGTCTTAAAATAAGCATTCACAGAGCCATCAAAAACAGTACCAAGAAAGCATTGTGTTAATCAGCTAAAGGTACAGCTACACACAGGATGTTGCAAAGGGACTGATGTGATAATACACAAGCCTGGTAGTTTATCCAAGGACGTATCAACGTGCTAGCACAACAATCTGGAAGACGGACCCTTGGTTTCACATAAGCATCTACACACAGGAGGAAAAGCTGTATTTAGTGTTGGAAGGGTGGTGTTTAATGCTCCTTTCAACTTCTATAAATTACAACGTCAGCCATTCCTAATTGGTATACATTAGTATTCAAACACCATGTTGAAATTAGAAGCTTAGCGCTTTTTCAGTACACTTATAGACACTTCACACAAACACATGAATAACCCTGTTGAAATATTTTAGAGTCCCAAGGTTAAAAGAAATTACTTTAAGAGACAGATGGTGAGCAACTGGTACCTCAGTGAGGAGTGCCACTGACTTTTGAAAGTTCTCACGCAACGAACCGTATGGGGCTAACTCCTATTTACTGCACGCTTTGGGACTTTGCAGTAGAGCCTCACCTCCTCAAACCCCAAAGTGTGCATAGATAGGATGGCACAGGGGAAAGAAAGCCTAAAAATACAACTCCTAGGGAAATCCAAATCCCTAATTGCATAGTTTAAGTCAGTCCTTAAGCCGCCTGATTCATGGTTTTATCATATTTGTGGCTGCCAGTACTGGTACCAGCTCACTAATACAGGTGCCTCACAGTCTACTACAAAGGAAGCCAGAATGCATCCATTAAAACAGACAACTAAGCAACCTCTGTGTAAAGACTGGAGGACGAGTGGGGGGAGAGAAAGACTTTGCAAGCACATACTCAACCATCAAAGGAGCAGCTCTAGTTTCAGCCAGCAGAGACTGTAACACCTCACCCCGCAATCCTTTACAACACACCGTGTCACTGGCTATTGTTCATAACTCTTCCTGCAAACCATTTCAACATTCGGAGAACGACTATTTCTTAAGGAAATTATTTCAGAAGGGAAAAATACTGCTTACTCATGAACCTGGTATCATTGTAACAATGAGGCAAAACAGCTACAGACAATTACATTGCACAATCCTGAATGCATCTTTTATTGTACTAGATTTCAGAAAAAGAACATTCTGAAACACTGAAATAAATCAAAGAATAAATGTGACTTCTTGTCAGCTCATACAATATGGGTTAAATGCTACCATATGGTGAGTGTGCACACGTTACCCTTTTAAAAACAAAGAACATGGCTAATTTCATTCCCAAATCTATTTTTAAATAAGTAAACGTGACCATTTTAAAATCAGGCTACAATTGTGACTAGAACACCTCAATTTCCACCAGCTTCTCTCCCCCCCCTTTCTTTACTGAAAACTAACACCACTTCACTGCTCACCATCTTTTTTAAAGACAAGGAGAAATTACTATTCAATCAGCTCTACACCCATAATAAGCCAACACAAGCATTTTTATGCAGTGTAAAAACAGTGACAAGCCAACTCACCATTCTTCATTATACCTGCCGGAAAAGCAAAGCATCCGTGTGTGTGCGTCTGTGTGTGTGTGTGCAGTACATTAAAACTCACTGACACACGATCCGGTTTGCAGCAAACACTCACAACAGGACCTGCCCGACAGACAGAGCTCTCGTTTTCTCTGCACCCCCCAGCATGTACTGAGACACAGTTTCGGTACACTCCCAGCCAAAAAAGAACAAAAAAGAACCAAAGGAAACACGTACGAAATACACACAGGGAAGCTGAAGTGGATGCTGTTGGTTTGAAAATTGTCTGTCTAGCCTCTGTGCTATTTGTATTTATCATTATACTATAAATGAAACATGTCAGTAGTCTAAAAATAGCTACAAATTGTAATTACATATGCTTTGTAGTTTTTATTTTACTTTGAAAGGAAGATTAAAAGCTAGATCATTTTAGAAACCAGCCTGAAAGATTTGGGGAGCCACAAAATTTTTCTACTTTGCAATTTGAAGTACGCTGCTGGAAAGCATTTCCTTTGGGACATAAATATGACAGCCCCAACATGGACAGTCAAGCTCCCAACACCACACAGTGAGATGGCAAGAAAGAAACAGGAGAAGAGTAGACAAAGCAAAAAGTAATTTCTTAGAGATTCTAAGAGTGCCCTGATTACGGATGAAATACTATAAGCTTTAATTAGGAGCTAAGTGCTGTGTGCTAAATTCATCCCCACATCTAGTGCTGTAAATTCAGAGTTACCCTACTAAAGTTACCTTAGGTTTACCACAACGGTACAACAGCAATGCCAGGCCTACAGTTTCTGCAACAGCCCATAATGAAATGTGGATTTTGTTGAACAAGCACTAAGCTACACAATATCCTGCTGAAAAAAATTCAGTTCTTTTCCATAAGCAATAACTTAAATGAAAGGTTAGCAAAAATGAATTTTAAGTAGTTCCTCAGAAAGTAAGCAACCTTGAATCCATAGAACAAAGCCTCTCTTCCTCCATGACTTCAAACAGTTTAGACCAGAGTTTTGAGCAGCCCCTGTCCCAGTGTACCTGTCATGGACACTATGTGCAATGTTAGCTCACAACTTGAGAGTGGTAAATAAACAACTTATCTTACAGCAGAGGTGTGCTACTACTATGAGAGCTGCTAGAATTTATTAGGCAATAAATAGTTTTTAGAGATGCACGCTCTGTCCATCCACACACTAATTTTAATCTCAGAACACACGCTTCATGCCCCGCGTTCGTTTGCACAAGCGCAGTTGCCATAATGCAGTTTCAGGAACGCAAGGAGAAACTGCCAACACCAAGTGTGTAACAACACTGATGGGCCTCTGCAGATAACCAAGATGTAAACAACATCAAAAAATGAACAACCAGCATTGAGTAATCATCACACCAAAAAGAAGAGAGCTCGCTGGCTTCAAATGGCAAAGCAGGTTCAGCAGATCAAGAGACCAAACATTTGCTGACTAACAGTTAGGTAAGGAAAGTAAACATTTGTAATGAAGTCATCATCCTAATGAAAGCTGCGGCAGTGTTAACTACCTGGACCATAATCCACTCGCAAGTTTTAATGCGGGCTCACTAACATAATATTTACTGCAATTGTTCCTGCTGGAAAAGGAAAGGAAGTTTCATTTACTTTTAACACAGAAGTGACAATCAAGAAATATCTGTTAAGTTGTTCTAACTCCCAAGTACTGTACAGAGTTTTTGTGTAGTTACAGTGGGTAACTGAAAAACAGAATTTTGCCTTCAGTGTCTGAGTCAGAACAGCTTTATCCTAGCACTGAAGTGTATAAATATTTGCAGCATGTAAGATGTCTGCTTTGAAAAAGCATTTTTGCTCCAAGTTTTAAATATTTATATTGTAGATACCTAATCAAATAAATGTGACTTTTTTTTCCTAGGTGGTTTTTTTGTTGTGGTTTTTTTGTTTTGTTTTTTTTTTTTTTTGGCCACACTGAGATTAGGTATCTGGATTAAGTTTATGGTTAGAGGAAAAATAAAAGACCATAATAAATTTTAGTTGATTAACTGCCAATATAATTAAGGATTTCAGATACGCATATAGAAAACCGTAATTCCACCCAGTGCAACTCCCAGTAGTCAATGGGAGTGGAAAAGGTGCTTATTATGGGGCAGCAGTGGATTCACAAGCAACAAGTCAATTTTTAGGATAGTCATACATGCTCTTATCCAACTAAAGAACATCAAATGATTGTGAAAAACAGTAGTAAGTCCATTTCTCCTTTCCGTGCCGAAATCCAATGCCCATCCAGTCTTAAAAAGTATGTATCTACAAATTCATACTTGTGTCTCAAAAACTTAAACAGGCACTTTTCTTGTGAAATTTGCAAGCTTGGACAGGTTGCTTTCTGCAAAATGCAGTCACTTTGCATTTCAGCTCTCTATTTCGATGACTTTAAGAAACAGTGTAGTCAAACCCAGATTTACAGTTTAAGTACACATATACAGACCTCATCAACAGTCTCAACTAAAGCTTATGCACTGGATCATTCTGCACATTGCATGTAATCCCAGAGAAGTCCTGGAAGTTCTTGGCATGAACTGAAATCTTCACAGAAGTTAGGCCTTTCAAAGCTGACAGGTTTTGGATCATACTAAATATAGATACCCTTCATTAGATGGGATCTTAGCATAAAACTCATCAAATCTTAATCACAGAGAACTACAGATAGATAACTATAGTTATAGGTAACTATAAACAGGTAATACATATTGATAATTATGACTTTATATACATAAACATATAAATAATAGTTATAGGTAACTAAAGGTAACTGTTGAAGTCACCTGCACACAAAGACCTTAACCAAAAAAAAAAAAAAAAACACAAACAAACAAACAAACAAACCAAAACAAAACAAAAAAAGATTGCCCAAAGTTCTCAAGAGTTGGTGACTATACCACTTCCATGAGGATACTCTTTCAGGCTGCCCCCTGTGGTGCAAGCACAGGCAGCAAGGTGCATTTTAAAGGTTACACATTTTTCAGTCAACTGAAGCCAATAACTTCAGAAGGTGACCTGTAAGATGTTAAGACAAAAACATCCTCCTTCACTAAAACGAGGATCAATTGAACAGGCAGAGATTTAGAACAATGGCACAACCGTTTTCAACTCCTTCAATGAACGCTTCTGTACTGATAATTGCCATTATTACATCTTGGTGACAGCATGATACTATGACCAATTATAAAATCATACAATTAACCTAATTCTTAAAGCAAATACATTAGTCATTGCCACAGGAAAACTTAAATCTACAAAATGTTGCTCCATTCTTGGCAGATAGTTATTAAGTTCACTTGGAAGTAACAGTAGGTAGATTTCACCGTAGTGATGTAAACTCTTCTTTTCTATGATGCAGAGAGAAATAGTCATTTGCATTCATGGAGGGACTAATACATAAGTTTGTCTGGTACAAGAGTTTAGAAAGTTGTGCTAAGCTTAAATAGGTGCAGTGCTAACGAAGACCACTCCTCTCTTTGAAAATGTTTTAGATCATTCCTTAGGACAATGTTTTTCTCACTGATGCTTTATTTTTCCTCTCCTTTCTGTAAGCATTATCTTTGCATATTAATCTAACAGTTTCGAGGGAGGGCTATAATGCCCTATTGTTCACACAGACTCCAGAGTACTTATCACTAACTAGGTGTCACTTCAACACCACTCAGTTTTATGGGAACTAAAGGCTTGAAAACAAACCCCAGGCAAGAATTTCCAGAGATAGCTAAAAACCACTTTACATCAGGAGCTAGTAAAGGTGTGCTTGTGCCAGTAACACAGACCCCATGCAAATGACGTTATTATACAAAGCTCACTCAAGAGGCTATGGCAGCTACTCTTGTGAAACTGAAGATGTCTCCTGGAATATCCGCACCTTGATACCAGTTACGCCCCAGGTGCTCCTGTGCAACTTCAGCTTCCAGTTTCAACAGAAGGAAAGCTCCAAAACCCATTGTGTCCACCCTGGCAGGACAAAGCTGGGGTGCACAGAGTGGCAGATGACCAGGCTGATGATTGCAGGTTTGCTATGACAGAAGTGAAGAACACTTCGGCAGAGAAACAAAGCAACAACATTCAGTGACAGACAACTCATACCAGCCAGCTGCCACGGACAAAACTCCTGGAGCAAAACTACCAACACAGTCCCCACCGAGATGAAACTTTTGCTGCCCATCACCACCACCCCTTCCTGGCACTGCTCCCCCAAAAACAGCCAACCCCTATTACAATGCAGTTATTTTCGGCCCACTGGCAGCAGCCAGCCTGGGGGACAAGCAGATGCAGGCCTCACTAGAGAAGCCCAACACGCACTACAGCTCACACCCAGCCATGGGACACACCCCACCAACACGGCGGCAGGAGCACACACACGCACCTGCTTCAGTGAAACATCCCCCCAACCCCGCAGCCACTGGAGCCTCATTCCGCCATGCACACACAAAACCCAGCAGGACCTACAGGCACACACATCTGGCTCCCATGCAGCAATGCAACATACCCCATCCCTGCCCTGCATCTGCGCACACACACTCCTTCCCACCTGCCGCAGCAGCCCTCGCGGCCCTGCGTGCACCTGCCCTGCATGCAGCACCCAGCTCCCCAGCCTGTACACGTACACACTCCCCCCGGCCCCATCCACACATCCCTCGCGGGGCTGAGGGGCGACAGCTGAAGGTCACTGCCCTGACACAGGGTCAGCATCCTCCCGCTCGGGCCAGGACACACAGGGCCTTAAAACACCGCTGGAAAGCAATGGTCAAAAATCAGGACACACAGCACATCTCACAAAATAAAACTCTCGGCTATCATCCCACCTACACACCATGCCCGGGGATAGGGGCACAAGAGAAGTCTGAGAGAAGATTTTGAAAAAGACTCCCCCTCCCAAAGCATAATCAACCCATATTATGCCACTCAGCTTTTGCTTAAAATTATGCTGTATGTTTTGGGGTTGGTTTTTTGTTTTGTTTTTTTTTTGGGTGGGGGGAGGGTGGTGGGGGGAGAAGCCAACCAAATACACGGTTGCCAAGTTGAGTTAATGAAAAACCCTTTGGCTGTTAACTCATTTAGTGCAGCAAGCATGAAATAAAGTCCGTGGCATGGGGCCAAAGCGCAGCAGCCCTTTGCAGGGCGGGCTTCTGGGACCTCTCCCCGGCCGCCGAGGAGCCGGCCCTGAGCACAACGCCCAGCCACCAGTTTTGGGGAGAGAATCTCCAGAAACCGGTGGATCCGCCTCAAAATAATAACTATATTAAAATAAACCCCACAAAAATCAAAATATTGTTGGCCCCGCCAGGCCCGAGGAGCTTTTTCATAAAGGCACTTTTGCACCCACTTCCAAAAAAAAGCCGGATCCCAGCGCTGGGGGTGGAACGGCGAGGGGACAGCAGTAACGAGGCCGGGCCGGAGGTGCGCTCAGGGCAAGGCAGGGCAGGGCAGGGCAGGGCAGGGC